>JAYMFT010294624.1:0-10321 GCA_038088735.1 Panulirus argus | reverse complement strand
ATATATATAAATATATATATATATATATATATATATATATATATATATATATATATATATATCAGGATATATTGTTTGTAAATGAAAAAAAAGTGAAAAACAATATGTCACGTGGAGGAAGACCTGGTCATGTGTCATAGTTTGCTTGACACAACCCCGCCAGTTGTTGTTAGTCTCATGACCTGCGTCTAAGTGTAATTCTACACAGCTAAAATCTTCTTTGTGCTTTGCTTGTGTATGGTAAGGTTATTTGCACAGCTGCGCCTTAACGAGACCTGTAATGAATGTCGTTAGCTCAAACTACCGTCGCCCAGTCATTGGTGATGAGATCGCTCGGCGCAATTATCGCACTGAGGGACTGACAGCGACCTCGTGTGACCTCATGCGACCCGGGTTGTCTCCTCAGGTCTGAGACCAGCGGGTGGAGAGTCGAGCCTGACTATAGAGGGTCCACCACTTATATGAATCGTATTGGACCATCGTCACTTTGCTGGGCCCAACCTCGTTCCGCCATTACACACACCACAGAGTGGAATGACCTGCCCACAGGTAAACACCACAGTGGCTGCCACACCACTCAGTCAGGCAGTCAAGTTGCCTCAGACCACAAATGCGCCATTAACGCCTGAATAGCCTTGGACTCATGTCTCCAGTCTTCAGCGACACTCAGAGGACTTCTCCACAGCCCGTAGCAGTCCGGTATGTGACTCCTGTTGCCTCGTCTACCACACGCCCCTCTCTAGAACCAACTTGAATTACTGGGTCTTATGGCCACGCGCCCTAGTAGTGCAAAACACAAACGGCAACCGTCCAATAATTTAGGCTCTCGCCACACGTTTCTCTCCTGTAGAAGCTCCACGAGACCTGGCGGCCAGGTAATTCTTGCGCGGGACACCTGTCTCACGTTGTGCACAGACGTACAGCGCCACGTGACTCCTACCAACTTCATCTCTCCTTAGCTCACCTGACCTCACCTCCTTCCTATGATCCTGTACCAAGAGTGTGCCTCTTCATCCCCTCTGTATTCTCTTGATAAAGCACCGTATTGTTACTTGTGTTACCGTACTCCTTTCTCAGTACACGCCACCACAAAGGATTATAGTCACTCGGTCGACCGTCGCTGAAGCACCAGTCATTGTCCTCTGTCTGCTTAGCTGTATATGCCAGAAATGGTTTATGTAGACCGGGATAACATTCGCAGATTGATCACAAGTTATCTTCTCGTACTAATGTCGTGCGCGTTGACGACGGTGGTCGCCGCCATCGTCCGTCCGTTGTCGTCGTGTCGCGTCGACGGACGTCAGAATTCCCCTCCGTCCGTCAACCTCAGTCCTCGTCCGTCGTCGTCTGATTCATCTTCCGTGAACTCTTCTCGTCGGCCGTCAGGTCTCATCGTCGGATACTGACGTGCCTGCAAGGTGGTGGGGGGAGGGGAGGGGGTGTCTGCCCCATGCGCCGCTGTCTGGTGGGTTTGTTTGCTCAGCACAGCTGACGCTCTGGCCTCCATGCAACTCTCTTGTTTGTTGTTTACACTGACTTGGGGAACCTCAGAGGCCGAGTTTGTCCTCTGGTTGTTTGCTGCCCCCACTTCGGGTACTGCTGCTTACCTTCCCAGCCGTCTGTCTTTCTGTACCTTACCTTCACTATCTTGCCTCTTATCTTCACTATCTTGCCTCTTACCTTCACTATCTTACCTCTTACCTTCACTATCTTACCTCTTCTCTGCACTATCTTACCTCTTATCTTCACTATCTTACCTCTTTCATTTCTCATACGATTATCTTTGTTTACCTTCGGTATCTTACTTTTGTCGTATCTTTTGCTTTGGTTTATCTTGCTCGCCAGATGACACGCTTTGCGGAGGAATCTTCTCGCTCCAGTGCAACCAACACACGACTCCATCAGTGAGTCCTCTGCCCGCGCCTGACCTACGTGACCGGACACGTACATCTCGTCTTAGCACCGCAGCTCAGCTGATGTCCCTTAGCAGATGTCTTTCGTCTCCTGGACATCACTCGGATGACGTCAGCAACCTCACGTATCTGTCTTTTTTGTTGATTTCATTTACTTGATTCTCCTTCGTCAGTATCTGTCTTTGTTTCTGTTTATAAAAATCCAACATTCTACACTTGAAGATAAACATCGATTCAGAAAGGCCGTAGATGTACTACTCTCTGATGATGATAATAATAATAATGATAATAATAATAATAATGATAATAAAATTGATAATGATAATAATAGTAATAATAATAATAATATTAATATTAATAAAATTGATAATAATAATAATAATTATAATAATAATAATAATAATAATAATAATATAATGATAATAATAATAATAATGATAATGATAACAATAATGATGATAATGACTCTTTTCTGGTCATGGAGGCGATTCGGTCCATCTAATGTCGGTTAAAGACATGTATTCGAACGTTCGGAGACTCTGACTCCATCATGACCTCTTGTGCGACTCACTACCAGTGACCCAAACGACCTCTTGACCTTCGTTAGAATGTGGACAGGTCGTCCTCAGGATGTCACACTTGAGGGCCAAGTGTCTGCTATAACCCTGTTGTTATTTCGAGTCTTTTATGAAATATGTGTTGTTGACGTTACGGGGTGGAAATCCCCGTTGAATATTGATGAAGGAAATACTTGCATTGAGTCAGTATATGACGTCAGTATGTGACGTAATTGACTACAGGTGTTGCATGCAATAGATAAAGTGAAAACGAGATGAAGTGTTTTGCTTTTACGCGAGTTGATTACAGCATTTTCGGAATCTAATGTACTGTACTCCACATTGGCTCAGGGTATTGACTCCATCTACTCCACATTGGCTCAGTACACTCCACATTGGTTCAGTATACACCACATTGGTTCAGTATTCTCAACAATGGTTCAGCATACTCCACAGTGGTTCAGTATACTCCAGAGTGGTTCAGTATACTCCACATTGGCTCAGTATACTCCACAATGGTTCAGCATACTCCACAGTGGTTCAGCATACTCCACAGTGGTTCAGTATACTCCACAATGGCTTTTTATACCCACCATTGGATTCAGTGAAAATGGAAAACGGGTCCAATTGAGTCACTGCTCATCTCATTTCAGTTAAACCAATGAAAACATTTTGGTTCGAAATGGAAAGTTCCCACGCGCAGCTAAATGAGTGTGGACGAGAAAATGTCTCTCATGGAAAAGGCAAGAGATAGGGACGTAGAGATAGAGAGAGAGACACACACACATGGAGACGGGATGGCAGTCATGCGCAATGTGGACTGTCAGACTGACAGGAAGAGAGAGAGAGAGAGAGAGAGAGAAGCTCTCCTGTGGCCGGCAATACTTTTATAAGTAGTCAAGATCATAACCCGGACGCTGAAGTAATACTTTACGTCCTCCTGTAAACCATGCGTAAACACCATGATCTCTCTCTCTCTCCCTCTTTCCTCCATACATGTTCTCCGTTTCCCGCGTGAGCGAGGTAGCGTCTAGAACAGACGACTGAGCGTTAGAGGATAAACGGTCCTCATTTGGCTCTTCCCTCTGTTCTTTCTTTTGCAAAGTAATACAGGAGGGGAAGATTTGCAAACCCTCTCCCCCTCTTCTCTTTCCTGCTGATCCTCCTGTCCGCTTGTGACCTCTGCTGGCCTCTAGCGACCTTTGATGTCAGGTCATGACCCACACTGGATCTGTCGATCCTTCCTGACCGACGCAGGACATTGACCTTGTGATCCTTAAGGACTCCAGCCGGCGGCTCTATGACCTCTCTCTCCTTTCCCCTGACGACCTCCCCCCACCCCTGCCTCCTGACCTCTCTGGGTCGCTGTTGACCTCTGGCGTCCCCAGCAACCCGTGACCTCATCTGTGACCTTTGGTCACTTAACACTGGCTACTCTTGACCTACAATGACCTGAACTGACCCTCGTTGACCCAGGATGACCTGAAACTACCCCCTATTGACCTCTGACCATAATTGAACGGGGGTCACAAGGGGTTCGTGGCAGACACGAGGGTCAGCCAGCGGCTGGTGGTGGTGGTGGTGGAAGCTGTGCTGGTGGGTGGTGGTAGCGGGCAGCCACAGCTCCCAGAGCCGCTAACGTTTTTAGATAAAGCGATATAGCGGGAATCAATGGGATCTGTGGTGCCGGGCGAGCGGACGCCGCCCCTTCCCACGTCCATCAGCACCCCCCCCCCCTCCTTCCCCCCTCCCTCCTCGACGGAGTGGGATCCGTCCATCCTCACGAGTGGTTCAGCTCCCCAGGCTGCTCGTAGCGTCTTCCCCAGTGGGCTCACCTGCAGTGGGCACCACCCACTGTGGTGAGAGGTAGAAAAGCTCTCTTCTAAAAGTTTCCTCTCGACATCCCCGCCACCAGCACTGCAGGTGTGCGGGTCCGACAGCCTTGTCACATGTGCAACAGGTGTGCGGTCACCTGTGGGGAACACCCGTGTTTGCTTCTCTCAGTTCATATTCACGTCTTCCCTGACTTGACCCTTCATGACCTTGAGTACGACGTTACTCGACCCTTCAGTACGTCAGCGCAATCCTAAGGCAGACGTCGTGAAGTTTGCGATTCAGGTCAAAGGCCAGCCTATCATATTTAAGGGTCGTACCGTCGTGCTCAAGGGTCGGATCACTTTACTCAGGGGTCGTACCTCTGTACTCAAGGGTCGTGTACCCGAGCTCAAGGTCGTATCCCCGTGCTCAAGGGGTCGTACCGCTGTGCTTTAAAGATAAGGCGTCGAAATTTGCATTTCTTTAAGCCAAAGAAAAACCTGGATTTCCTCTTGAGTGTCCAGAGGGCAGCGGCCCTGTATGCCACCCGGCGGGTGTGACCCAGCTGCCTGCACTCACCGCCACGAGAATTTTGATCTGATGTCTGTACGTCAACTGCTCTCGATGTCATGGCTTTACCCCTACTGAGTTCTAGCGTTGGTTATACGTATGGTACGCGTCTAAGGATTAATCAGAAAGCAATGATCCTGACGTGGGTCGATGTCCTCATCGTATTCCGTCGGCCAAAGGATTCAAGGAGCAGTCACACGCAAAATCATTTGCACATCACTGCTGGGAAGTGTTTCTAGAAAGACAGGAGAAATGGGGTCTAACTCCCACTGTCCTCAAGGGTGATTGTCTCATGGACTGTTATCTGTTTAACGACCCAGTTGTTGTTGCAGAGTAATGTTTATTGCTTCCTTAGATCCCCCAGTTGCCCAGATAAGGCTTCGGTTTGTTGCGGCTTAAGAACATTAGCGGTGTCGCCTCTTCCTTAAGGCGAATTTTACATTTGTCATAAAATAAGACTTGCATTGGCCTCAGCTCTGAGGATGCAGTAAATGCTTCAGAAATCAAGGAGTGTCATCTCCCACAATATCTGGAACACGAGCGGCAACAGAGGCTGCTGTTCCCCTGGAATAAGACAAGACAACTTTCCAAGCCTCTGACTTTTCTTTCGTAAGTGTCTGGGGTTCCTGAGGAGAGCTTCTGTACGCTCAGGTTCAGAGAGCCGGATGATAAACTGTGCCTTGCAATGAGCTCGTCTTGAATGGCGTGTCCCCATCATCCTCGCAGCATGATGACAGTTGCAAAGCCTCTGTTTACCACATAGCGTCTACCTCATCTCCTCAGGCTCATCCAGCACTACACATCGACACATGACCAGCTGATGTCAAGGTTGAAGTTAAAGAGATGGATCGCGTTCTCCAGCATCTTGCCAAACTCCCGCTGAGCCTAACTTGATGGCCCCTAAGTTTCAGTGTTGGTTCTGGTGCAGTGTAAAGGCAAGAAATGGCCTTTCTTGCAACATCAGCATAAAAAAGCGAGAGATTGCAATATCATCAATGTTTGCTCAAGGTGTTCCCCAGGAAATGACCGCTGATCAAAATTGTTTCTCTTAAGTTTTGAGGCCGCTTCAAAGTCAGAACGAAAAGTAACGCGAAAAAAACTTGGGCGTCTACAACACTCGCTTCTGTTTCTGAGACTTTCAGCGGATGTTGCCAGTTTCCAGACTTGACACAGGACTGAGGGGAACATTGCCCGAGCATCTTACCCTCACCAAAGCCTGGGCGCTCGCCTGGAACTTCTGCCTTCTTCAGATATGAATGCTCGCTCTTCACTCTTAACTTGGAGAAAACCTCCCTCCAGGGACATCGCCTCCTGACTGAGTCTGTACGTGATATGCCCTGACAACCGCTCGGCTTGTTACCCGGGATTTTGGGTTTTTAAGGCAAAGGTTTGAGCTGTGTGGGAACCTGACATTTACCAGACGCTGAGCGCTGCGCCTCGACCAGGGCGGTTGACACAGAAGATTTTTAGGACGAAGACGTTGTGGTATCCAGACGAGAGCGTCCACAGGCAGGTAGCCTGCTCACAGACGGGACTTGCCCCTCGGGCACGACGGTACGACCCTTGACCACGACGATATAACCCTTGAGTACGACGTTACGACCCCTGAGCACGACGGTACGACCCTTGGATATCATGCTTTAGACTTAGAACACACTCGTAAGGGTTTTAGGCCAAAGCCCAGACCATCCCATCTAATGGTCGTAGCGTCGTGCGCAAGGATCGTACCGTCGTGTTCAAGGGTCGTGCTGTCGTGGTAAAGGTATAAAGACCATCTTCCATCAGGTCTGGGAATAGCTTTCTACCCCCACTTCTTCTGTGACTGAAAACTTGAAGATTATTGATCACTCATCTCTCAGTTGATGATGATTGACGACCTTGGTAGACATCTTTTCTAGATTTGTCCTCTGGATGTTGGTGTGTGACGCTCTGGATGTTATTGTGTGACGCTGTCTCTGGCGCGTTCCTGTTGACTGTTGTTGCAAGAGCGGCTGACCACAGTGGGCGCTTGACTCGCATCTTCCCTGACACACGACATCTTCTCTACGTACCGTAAACTTATATTTCACCAGTAGTGTTTGAGGCGTGTTTCAGGTGATCTGACCAGGTGACGAGTATTGCATCCGTGTGCAACTACGGTGAGATGGGTAGATAATGTCAGGTTAGGTTTGCGTAAGGGAAGAAAAATGGCAGCCCAAAATCATGGAAAGTACGTCACCCACTTTCTCTCGTGATACGGGAAGAAAATAATCATCCCGTTCTCATTCCAGTCCCCCCCCAACACACACACGCAGACCGTGTGGAGTGCGCTAATAGTGTGGTTAAAGTCCGCTTCTGGTGTCTGTCTGAGGCCTTGACGAGCATATGTAAAAAACCACAAAATGACAGACGCTGGATCATTCATGGCTCCGAATTCCCTCGTATCGCCAGACGTAAAGGAAACGTTAATGTCATCACGACGACTCCAGATCGGTTTTTGGCCACTTCCAAACCTGCTGCTCGGTCGTGCTGACATCCCCACTATTCTTGGTACTGTTTTTTGGTTGGGGCGTAAAGAAGATTTTAAACTGTAACTATGAGTAGACTGATTATCTCTTAATATGAACTCAGTTAATGTAATGGTATTTCTGTTCTGAAAAGGTACAGATGTATATATTGCATAGCTTGCCATTGCATCTGGCGATGTGTGGCAGTCTTCAGTGTCGTTCTCAGTAGGAACAAAACAGTGTGGAACTCCCTGGAATTTCGTGCGTAATATCTATGTTTAACTTTTATGTAACAACTGCTCGCTTAATGACGACTTATTAGTTGATAGTTGGTCATTCTAAAAACACACTAAGGCAAAACTGTAAGTGGGGAGAACCGCAGAATGAAGCTGCATTGCAAAGGTATCAGTGAGGTGAGACGAACTGTGATTATATTCCCTCTTAAGTGGAGACGCTCCGGCCCAGAGCTGTCCTAATTAACTGTGACTACCTGGCGGTTGGCATACCTCGGTGACTGAAATGGTCATCGTTTGGAAACTGTACAACTTCATGAACTTTGCCCGAGCTTGCAAGTTTTTCTTAAGTTACTAAAGTTCTGGAAGTTCGTTAAAGTCATGGCGGGTAAGATTTTCCGAGGAAGAGTATTCCATCAGCGGCAGGTCAAAGATTTTCTGATTTTTATGGCAAATTAAATTTTTACGTTTTTCTGAAATTTATGTTTCCTGAAATGTATTTGTTACTTCTGAAACTCAGTTGACCTTCAGAATTAATACGTTTTGTTTTCTATCGCCTCTTGATTACAGTAACCAAAAGATTGTTTATTTGTATTTATTATGTTAGAACGTGTGTTCCTAAATACTGTAATGGTTGTAAACGAGCGAATGGTCATTACGCCACATTGTGTATTACACAACCCAGCCTCACATAGCAACTTAGGCATAAAAAGATTTTGATTTCAAATGTGGGATTATTTTACGAAGATAATTCTTATTTATGAAACTTTGGTAAATTAAACAATTCATAAAATACCTGTTTTCAAGCCTGTTGCTTTTATACGTTTATTAACAGATAATGAATGTTAAATTTATGATTCTGTGCAGGAAGTTAACTTGGTGGATACAGAAGAAGTGTCACATTGTTAAAGCTAGCATCCGGATTGGTCTCTGGTCTTTCCACGTTCAGCAGCTAATTTGTTATGTCAACCAGGTTAATCCCGTCGGCGGTAGTGCAAAAGGATTACAGATACAACGAAGGCTCTATCTCAGACACCCTTCTGGCCATATGATTGCAACGTTACATATTACAGCGTTGGTTCATTTCATAAGACTACAGACTTTCCTAGACACAGTAGACTCGGGTGTTAGACTGGAAAAATGTACAGGTAGCGCTTCACTCACAAACCCGCACATCATTTTCTGTTTGCATTGTTTGTAGCCGAGGGACTATTTGCATTTCCTTGTGTTTAGTTCCGTTAGACAAACCTCACAGCAGAACCCACCTCGGTTTTATCTACTGGCGATCAACATGACTGTTGCCAAGTGAAAGCTAAACTCACAAAATTATGGAGAAACGAAAAATGTACTTCATGAAGTATTGGTACTGACCCGTTCTCGAGAAATACTCACATTTCATGTAATGACTTCACCCTTTCTCTGTGGTGACTTTGTCTTGTGATAACTGGCGCTACGTCCTGCTGATGGCTGCACCAACATTCTCCTCACGTTTCCTCATCTTCGTGTAGTTGACAAGGTATATCCATAAATATTTAACGGGAATGATAATCAACTTTAATGTATTTACTGCAGTTTGTTACTAGTTTTTAGTAAGTGAAAAGATTTTTTTGGGAGGATGAATCGTGTTTTCTCGACTCTAGAAATTGATTAAACTTCAGATAAAGGTTTTTAAAGCTAAATGTGTTAGAAAAGAAAACTTAATTATTATGTATACTTTTCGCCGTGACTGTATGCGACGAGCGCCGTGTACACAGTGAGAGCTTTTGTGGTCAACGAATGATTATCTCGAATACTTGAAGATGGTGTTCAAGTTTATTTTCGTTTAGCACTGAAGGAATTGACCGGCTTTTCTCTCATTACTTTATGGCCAGAGGTATTTGGTTAGCGTGCTAGAGGAGTGCAGGTTCTGGCGAGGCATCGCCTCAGTCCAGGGAACCTGGGGTCACTCTCTCTATATATCATCATTATCTACAAAATCACTTTTTTTCTTGGTTTCGCATTTTCTCTTCTTTTTTTTCCCCACACTGCAAACAGTTTGTGTATTTCTGGGATTTTTTTTTTCATGATGTATTATTTATGTGATTTATGTTTGTCATACCTTTCTCATTTTTTCAAATTTTCTAGTTTTTGAATCTAGTATTATGTCTTGTTTCTACGCATTAAACTAGACAGTCATTTTTACCTCTGAAGTTCTTTATAGACATTTATTACGTTGAGATTTTTTGTTCTTGTCTGCGTCAGAATCAGAAAATTCATACCTTTTCGTCACGCAATCAATACCATGTATGAGTAAAGCCTTGAGCATAACGGTACGACCCTTAGGCACGACGGAACGACCCTTGAGCATATTGGCACGACCCTTGTAGATGATGACGTCGCCTTTGACGAACATGGGGTGCATCTGAGTGGATCACGGACGCATAAGACATTAAATATTTCTTTTCTCGTCTCTCAGGCGGTGTGGCAGAGCAGACTGCGGTAGCTGCCTGCCGCTTCCGGCCGCCACACCGCGCACGAATCCCGTGCGTGACATCACAACTGAACGGAGAAAACTTACGAAAAAAGAATTACCTCGTTTGGGGGCGCAAAGCTCCGTTTATACAGCCATTGTGGCGTCTCGCGCCATAATACCTGGACCGCAGTAACGGCGCCAGATGGCGCTTGTGTCAAACGTCTCTCTCTCTCTCCCCACTCCCCGCTTTCTCTCTATCTCTCCCCAGCCCCCCCCCTCCCACACGTGAGAGCCC
>JAYMFT010294613.1:0-10321 GCA_038088735.1 Panulirus argus | reverse complement strand
GAGAGAGAGAGAGAGAGAGAGAGAGAGAGAGAGAGAGAGAGAGAGAGAGAGAGAGTGTGTGTGTGTGTGTGTGTGTTCAGCTGTAACGATTAAGAGAAAATCTCTTCCCATGTGACTAAGACTCTAAGTAGTATATTATGCATCGATTCGTTTCCAAGGAACGTAAGAATTGCCTCGTGGTAGTTCATCCTCAGCGTCCGTATGAGATGAGAATTCTTATCGTTAAAACCTTCATATCTCTTTCGTTCCTTACGCTTCGCTCTTAGTCCACTCTTCATCTCTCTTTTCTATATTTTTTTCCTCGAAAGAAAGAATGAAAAGTGCGAATATGTTTGTGGGCAAGATCGGTAAATGTCATCTTGCTGCAGGGACGTCCGCGAATACATCAGCAAGAGCAGTAGGAGGAAGGTCTGGGACGTCCCAGAATACATCAACAGCAGCAGCAGCAGGAGGAGGAGGTGGAGGAAGGTCTTGACATTTCATCTTTGATTTTTGTTCTTTTTGTGTCGTCTCTGTCCCAAGATTGACAGTTTTCATTTCGGATCTCGGCTTTTATTTTTTTATTTTTTTTTTTTTGTTGTTTCTACGGTGATTGTCGTAATGACACTTTGTTTTTTGTAAGGGTAAACGTTCACTCGTATGTTACGTTTTAGATCCGTATGACTGACTATGCATTTTTTTGTATTGATTCCCTAGTTGTTTTAAGGTATGGTAATCGCGGACAGTATCTTAATCAGAATCCTCCATATACCCACCCTCTAAGAAAATGCAAATCGAAATCTAGCCGAAGAAAACATATAGTAATGAATCTTTGAAAAGAAAAGAATACATACCGTAAAAATAATGGCTCCTTATACCTCTCATTTTCTCAAACACTTTCTTTATTTCATTTTGTGTCATATCTTCGAGCATTGTCATTCGACATGCTTAATGAACACCCTTCAGAATGACATAAGGCTTCTCGTTTGCATCTAGCGTGTGGCGACCTCAGACCTCTACATAATGATAAGATTCTCTTCTTCAGCCCCTCACTTGCTGGACCATTGTTTCTGCAATAAAACCTCTTCTCTGGGTCCACTGCAGGCACCGGCTGGGATGGCTGATTGGGCCCGCGTAATTATTTGCAGAAAAGTTTGCCATTTAATTGCAGTTACTTTTGAATTGTAACTGAGGGCCATTTGTTTACCTCCGAATCTTTCTTTTCCCAGTTAATTACTGTCCACTTTACAGGACGACGTAGGATGCCAGAGGCGCAGATGTCGACAAGGTAGCAATATCTCTACATCTTTAATTGTAAAACTCAGGTCGAAATTTGGAATGATGTTGAATCTATCTTACGAGTGAAGCCTTAGAGACTCGCACGTTAATGGAACTTCTTGGTGTAAGCTTAACGTTTTCTGTAGCTCGTGTATGATGATGCAGAGGCCTGTAATACCACTAATACGATTTCCAGGCAGCATGATACTTATGACATTTTGCAAAATTATAGAAAAGTATTGATATCAGATAATGAGTTGTCGAGTTATGTATGTAAGCATTTTGCGGTCACTAATTAGTGACCAATTATCTCATTAAAGTATCCAAAAACACATCATATCAAATATACCCTGACTTCTTGTTACACTTTAATAGAGGCATCATTTTTTCTTCTTCTCTTTCTTTTTCTCTTGCTTTCCAGACATTGAAACAAACTTATCCCTTTCAAGAAGATTTAATGTAGAACCCTATCCCAGGAATGTGTTTTGGTCATTCAATCCATACACATTCATCACCTTTATCTTGCTTTGCGAAGTACTCTATATTTACAGTGGAAAAACTTTTCAGTAAGCCTGTAAGACGGACTGTCGAAGACCTCTGGAGTTCTGTCGTAGGGACTGTCCCACCTCGTACAACAGTTTCGCGCAAGCTTTATACCAATGCCTACTCACTTCAGTTAAGACAACTGGGCAGTTCCAACCGTCGGACATACGTCCACCAGTAGAGAGGTGTTGGTTATTTCGTCAGGATTCTACCATATCAGCCTTGCCTCAAACGCCTTCAAGATCCTCCACGAAATTTTCTGTAGCTGCACTTTGGAAGCAGGCTCTTTGTCTTAATGCTCGTTTCATTACATACTGAACAGGATATTGTAACTTTACTTTGGAAGGAATATCTGGCTCATAATAATCACCTCTATACGAGTAGTACTGTTCAAAAAAGCAGTATAACATATAACTGTAACTTAAAGACCTCTCCGCTTTTGTAAAACTCGGCAGAGGTTTTGCAGAATCTTCTGATACTGTATGTAACAAAATGAAGATGTGCGTTTTATAAGGAAGTTACATTAGATTTACCACAGTGATGTGAAACTTGTATAGACATTATTTGTATGCAGAAAATGATAAAGAAACGCGTGACTTCGTAAATGCAGAAACACTACTACGAAAAGGACACACGAGAATCCAGAGCGATTTCGTGTATCGTATTACCTTCAGAGAACTAGTCCTCTGAAGCTGTGGTAATACGCGAAAGCGCTCAGGATTCTCGTCTGTCCTTTTCCCAGGGATGTTTATGCACGTTATGTATATCGAGGTTCAGTCTAAATAGCTATAGTGAGAGTGGCCTTTTCATTTTCTTGTCCATTTCATTTCTAAGCAAACATCTGGGAACCGTTTTATGGACAAGAGAATAATGGCAGGTAAATAACGCGCCATCGCGTGAGGAATAGCGTGTCCTACAAACCCTTGATCCATTGGCTTGCTCGAGTGACCTTACGGCTCAGGTGATGGGTCTGGCCGGAGCCTGAGGCGGTGCCACTTTACCACACAGTCACGCAAGGTTTAACAAAAGTTGCTATTCTTCAACTTACCTTTCTGTTGTTGATTCTCTCATACAGTTTAGAGGGTACTATTCTGCAAGATGTTTTCTGTCCTGTTGCCCATAATAGTTGAGAGATTTTGAGTATCTGGTGTTATGTTTCCAGATAAAACTGGGGACATTACAGATGTTATATCTCGTTACGTATAACACGACAGTGCACCTATATTATCTCTGGTGATAACGTTGAATTATTATAAATGACTCAAAGCATCGTTTCTCTCGACTGTCCTCTCGCCAAACACACGATGCTGTACTAATTAGGAAAAGAAATATATAATTTGTGATCTTGCTTTGTGTTGCGTGTTGATATCTCGTGAGGTTAAAGTCTGTGAAAATTGCATTTACTCTTAGGAATTACTTATAGCTACATTCAAGACTTATATTTCGAGTTAAATAGTTAATTTACTCCAATATGTTTTCTCGCGTATTTAGTGTCACTGTGGCTCAAAGTTTGTCACTCAAGATTTTTGCTCCCTGGTCAACATGATCGGATTAATTTCCACGTATACTTTGTAAGATAGACTGTATCGTATCGTGTGAATTTAATAAAGTTTCCGTGTCTTTGCGTTGGACATATGATGCCTTATTGGTGTCACCTCTGAGCTGTTGCCAGATGTTGCGATTTATAATTTCCTTCAATTTTCCTTAAAATACCATGACGTTCTTTGCGGCCCTGAGACATTCTGAACTGGAGGCAGCGATATTAAGCCCCACAAACACCCTGGAATGTCTCTAAAACTTCAAGAGTGAGATGAAGCGGCATAATGTCTCTGACGTCTGATGTAATTCCTCGATGCGAGATGGAACGAGACACCCTGAGGGAGACAGACGCTGCTGGATGACAGCCCAGCTCTTGGCGCCTGTAGGAAAATCACTTTAAAAGTGTGTGTTGCTATAAGCGTGGCTGAGTTGGCTGGAGGAAGCCCTAGTTTAGAATTTTCACTCGTAATAAGAGAACGGAAAATTTTGTCATTCTTTATGGATTTCGTAGTAATTTGATATGCTTCGGTAAGTGTGTACACAGGGTAAGGTATGAAGCAGCAACAGGGAGATTAAAGACGTGAAGGATGGAGCTTTGTGACTTTTTAAGAGATAAAAAGAGAGAGATGAAGACAGAATGACCAAGAAAGTGCGAGATATAGAAATCGTTAGGAAGAGAAATACCAGGTAATGTTATAGAAGGAAATTGCGAGTGTATATCAAGGTGTTGACAAGGAGTGTTTAGATTTCATGTTTCAGGTAGCGTTGTGTCGGAGCAGGTTGTGTGTAGGCTTACCCTGCCCAGTAGTGGAAGACAGTGTTGTAGATAATAAGAGAAGTGAAGTTGTTGACGATTCCAGGATAGAATTCCAGTCAAAGGAGAAGTCTCTGGTATTCTGCCCTTGGATCAGTTCACTTGATGGGGAGACTCCACTGTTGACTAAATGTTGTCACACTCTCGTCAAAGAGCTGAAAAATTCACAGGAGCACCGTCACAGCAGCTGTAAACGTAAAGTTCACGAACATTCCTGCTGTAGTCTTGACTTTGGCTCGCAGAATCAGCGAGAAGGTATCGCTAAAATACCACAGAGTGTTTTGAGGTTTAAATATTGATGATGAGGTTAAGATGTTACGTTAGTGGGTATAAGCGGGAACCGGATAATGTGATATAAAGCGATGAGAAAGCTGCCCGTACTGTGAGAATTTAGGAAGTACACAGCAGTCTGGGTATAGGAGGAACGTGCGGGCAAGTTGGGTGAGTGTCGCTTTAAGGAACAGTACTGAGACAGTTTACATTTGGCTCCAAATTGGTTACGCTCCCACCAAACACGGGGCACTTACAGCTTGACCCCGTAATGTGATGACACCGTGTCAAGTGTTGGGATGTCAGGGGGTCTCGTGTGGCGAGACGTCACGGTTGGAAACATTACGACACTGAAGTTTAGACCCTCTTCTTGTTCTCTCTCCCATAAGTTCTCGGAATGCATTATCAGTGTACAGTAGCACCACCTCTTTCCGTGTAACTTGTGACTTAAATGATGATTTGTCATTCACGTAGTGAATCGTGCAGTTAGCCTTTAAGTAGTATGATGGCATTTGGCCATTGTGGTAGAAATTATCGTGTGTGGTGATATTTCATAAGAGTCAGGTTCGTGTAACTACTGACTGATTTTGTAGTAACTTTCACAGAACAGCTATTACATGTGTCCTTCATAATGATGCTTGACACATATGGTGAAAATTAATGAGGAAACGACTTGTATGACGACCTTCACTTAGGATCGACCATTCGGGTACTGATTTATTTGAGGAGGTTACTTACAGATAGCTGGGTAGGTTACTATAGAGGCTACAGGTGGGACAAGAAGATAAATGATCTCTGAATAATGCTTCTCTTTTGTCATAAGTACAACAGTAATATTACTTCGTTTTATCTCGGCCATCAAGCAAAGTCTGCTTTGATATAGATGTGTGTTGTTCTCTTATTGCTTGCTGGTGTGTTTGTGTTTGTGTGTGTGTAGCAGGAGACGGAATAAGATGGTGTGCACGAATCCAATTTCTGATTGTGGTTTTGCTGGCTTGAGGGGAGGGGGTGTCGTTATACGATGAGAGGAACCAATGTTGACCATGAGAGGAATGTGAACATGTGGTAGTGACGGGGAGAGTGCGGTGAGTGAGATGTGTGAGAGAGGGAAGGGAGAGCGCCCATAGAGAATGCAAGGAAGTACAGGAGAGTTAAGAGGCTGACCTGCGTCAGGAGAGGCTACGGCAGGTGGCAGGAGGTGAGGAGCTGGTGAGGCAGGAGGGGAGAATGAGGGCTGGAGATGTCCCCCAAACCCACCAGGGAGGGAGGAAGAGTAAAGGTGGAGACGTACACCCAAGGGAGGAGTGAGAGTGAGGAGCAGAGACGGACCACCAGGAAGGGAGAGTAAGTGCTGGCTGGAGATGGACCGCATGCTACTACTGTACGTGTGGCCACGTCTCTCCTACCACTAGTGAAGCCACATCTCTCCGGACCACGTCACTCCTACCACAGAACGTTGCCACTGATAAAGCCACATCTCTCCGGACCACGTCACTCCTACCACAGAACGTTGCCACTGATAAAGCCACGTTTCCCCAAGTCGCCATATGTTCCTCACGCCACTTTCTCCCCGTACTTCCTACATATATTTGTTTCGATTGATCGCATTTTATATTTGCGAGTAATTGCTTTCCCAGTCACCCCAGGAATCGTACCTCAATCAGTTAGATATTTCGGTTTACCTTACATGTTTTAGGATGGTTAAACATTTGAGATTAGGCTAAACAAAAAGGTTTTAGTTTACTGTGCGTTTTAATCGTTTATATTAGAATAGAATAAACCCAGTGTGATGTGGCTACGTATGTCTAGAAGGTTTAGGACATGCTGATCCGTTGTCGACATAAGCTGTGTACACTGTGGCCAGACCCGCACAGCTTATCCCCACAGCAACACAGAGTCCCAGGCTAGGCAATCGCCAACTTCCTGGGCTTCCATTCCGAACCAATTGTCACCAGTGGAATTAATTTACATAATGTAAAATATTGCCTTAATCCAGGGTAAAAATTACTGTCCTATATCATCAGAATAGTTACGGCTTTTAATGATGGCGAGCTGTTATAGATATATTCAATTAATGCCTCCAGTCACTCAGCAAATTTATATATAATC
Source organism: Panulirus argus (assembly GCA_038088735.1). Classification (NCBI taxonomy): domain Eukaryota; kingdom Metazoa; phylum Arthropoda; class Malacostraca; order Decapoda; family Palinuridae; genus Panulirus; species Panulirus argus. Next base: position 3,789 of record JAYMFT010294613.1, on the reverse strand, counting down.
ACATATTCATTTCAACAGACACGCGGGACTGAAAAAGTATGATAAATCTTTCAGACCCAAACCCAGGACATCAGTACTGTTATGAGCTTGGTGGTGTGTACCCTCCATTATACTCATTATATATATCTACATATATAATGCATCTTAGCGTTGTGTTGCAGAAGTTATTGCTCGACGTGTATGTGCAACTCATGCGACTGTGAAGCTCAACAAGTGCAATACAGACTGGAAGTGTATCAAGTTTAGCCATTGCTCGTCTTCACCAGCGAGGCTGCAGAAGCCCCATCACGTTTGGAGCAAAAATCTTTCCCTCAGCTGTTTTTCTGCCTTTAGAAACTGGTCGTTTTCCTTTTTCAAATATTTTTCTCTTTTCAATCAGTGATATCGGAAAGACGTCCATTGACTGACTCGGACTTTTCAGCGGAAGAGGAAGCAGCTGTCGAGTCGGTGGCTGGCCAGTCATTGGGGTCGGCTTCCTAGGATCCCGTGGCGCTACGGACAGGCTTAGTTTGACTCGCTTTCATCTGGTTTAATTTGCCCTGATATGGTTCGAGCTGGTCAGATGAGCCCATGTCACATGTCCAGGCCATGTGGCCTGATGGTATACTGTTCTCCTCGTGATCTGTCTTGCCTGTGTTTAGCCGTAACTTGCTGTTGCTTCCCGTAGTTTCTGCGTTGAGACTATCCATTACGAAGAACGGCATTTGTAACATTTCCTTCCTCCCTCAAATAGCCAAGATGTGTTAGTCAGAGGCAAATAGGAAGATAAGGAAGAACTGTGAACTGAAGAAGCTAGAATGTCGGAAAGGAAAACACCGGTGCCTTGCGACGCAATGACACGGGAAAAGCGTCGTGAGGGCAAGTCGTCTTCACTCACACCGTCACACTGCAGGTGACCCACTCGTCGTCTTCGTCTGTCCTCCTCGCCGCAGAAACACATTCAACATTTTCATTCTGCGATTGAACTGATGCAGAACATTGCAAGACTCGTGGCATCAGAGACATAACATGTCTTAACGCATAACTTACGACACGTGTATATGCCGGCAATATGACATGGCATCTCTGAATTATATGCCATGTCATTCGAGACCTGAATAGGTTATACCAATAACGCCTACGCTAATATGTTTAATCTGATTACAAATGATCTCATTAGCACCTGAATCTGTAATTAACTGTTACATATTGAGGGACTGTTTATCATAATAATGATAAACCCCGAGGCAGGATGGAAAGGGGTGGGGGTAGGGGGAAAGAGAGATTGGGCAGCAGTCGGGTCGAGGAGAGTTGCAGAGAATGGCAGAGCAAGGTCGAGATCATGTTGCACTAAAGAAGGACGAGAGTAACTATACCTACCTATCTACGACGAGAATCAGCCAATTTGGCAAGGCCAATGTCAAGCGTTAGAGAGAGAGAGAGAAAGAGAGAGAGAGAGAAAGAGAGGTATACAGAGTACACGAGTCACGTAGAAATGGTCATGCATAAGACGTCAGTGAAGACGGTAAGTGGAGCTAATGTCTGTGTTTGAGTTTTACGTAAGTACATGTCATTTTCTACGCATATCTTTCATACTTTCTTGTCTACGTCTTCCACCTTGCTGATCTTAAGATCTACCTGCGTTTTCTGTCGGATGACCTTGCCGTTCTGGACACATTCTGAAGCAGTCTCATTTAAAGCTGACTGACGTACTCGAGTCACTCAACCACTGAATATTTCATCATTCATCATGCTGCCGGTCCTGGCTATATTCTTCCATATTGTTGGTTCGGGCAATTGTGCTCACTGCTGCTGGTCCTGGCCATAATGCTTCGTGTTGTCGGTGTGGGTCATAATCTTTCCGAGTTTTGACAACGCCAGTGCACAAACACCCACAGCACTCCAGAAACAGATCGTTGCAAGCACAGACACATTAGGAACATCCCGGGTAGGCCATCCATAGCACATCAGCACAGCAAGAACTGGCAAAGTTCTGCCATACACAGAGCCCACAGCAGACCGCCCACGTTTTAGACGTATACGACTTCCACAGCAAACGAGCGTAGCGTGAACACAGACAGTGTCCACTGAACACTATCAAAGCACTGACAGACACAGCGACCACAGCACACCGGCACAACAGAGGCACACAGACAGCGGCCACAGCGTGGTATAGATACCGAGAAAAATTGACATTCATTGCAAACTGTCGCAGCATATCCTCAAAGAACTGGTGAACGACACGCCCGCGCCAGAGCGTCACAATACAATATGTCCAGCCTGATTGGCTTAAATGTCACGAGAATATCTCAGTATACATGTTTTCACGGAAGTATATTGGCACAATATGAGTGATGGACGTCGGGGCAGGGGAGAATGTATAATGCTTCTTAAGCGATGAAGAATGTAGGACAGGAATGTGTAATATACGCCAGACGCACGGTGTGTGTGTGTGTGTGTGTGTGTGTACGCGCCTGGAGTTGGCCTTTGTGAGGCAAAAAATGCTCGGGTACACGAGTGTGGAAATATCACAATTTCCATACCAGACGTCAGATTTATTGATATTCTTGATAGGAATTCTAAATCAGCTGGGAGGTTGTAATAAGCCAGCACATAAGAGTAGTGAGGATAAGCTCATATATGTGCTCCTTAGATAGAGTGGAAAATTTAACGCGAGAAACCGAGCAAATTAAGATAAGTTTTCCATGCATTATGGCGAAACTGTACTAGACAGACAAAGGCAAAGAGAGATTAAGGACAGAATAACTCGGAAATCCTTGCATCACCAGATATGACCAATCACAGGGAAGCAAAAGGACATTTATTGTGGTCAAGCTTGGGTGTTCCTCACGCTGGCTGGCGAGTGGATATATTTTTGTATTACCAGAGTGAGGCAACACACGTGTGTTGGTGTGATACCAGAGTGCGAAAGACTTGCGTCTCTCACTCGCTGTGTTATCCAAACGTTTCAGTATGCCATTTGAGCATTCAAATTTTTACGTTTTCGTATCTAAGACGATGCTTGTGTTGGTTTGGGAGTATAGAGGCATTGAGTTTGCATTGTCAGTAACTGTTACCTTGAAAATGTCGATTAATGCAAATTTTAAGAGGCGTTTATACAACTTGAGTGGATGCAGTGCAAGTCTTAGATTCGTCTCACTCAACTGATGAAAAAGTAGCAACTGTCTTAAATCTGTCCCGTCTCACTGTATCACCTTTGCTGCAGACAACAGGAAACATGTTACGGGCGAAGAAAACGACATGATATTTCTGTAATCAGATTTGACGATGTTACTGTTATTCTTTTGTAATGTTGTGGAGAATGCGTAAGGCGATTAAACATGTAGTTCTGGCTATCGTTTATTAACCAGTACCTCAAACCGGATGTCAGATTCGTAAGTCCTATTTTTCGTGAGTACTTCCTTTTCACACTGTTGGGCAATGTTATTCAAATTACAATCACCAGCGTATCTCTCTCTCTCTCACACACACATACACACACACACACACGCACACACACACACACACACCACACACACACACACACACACACACCAGCATCAAATCGCCTTTACACTCCCAACGGCCTCACTATCCTACCGCTCTCCTCATGAATTTCCCCACCACACAATCTTCTCTGGTCCCACGCCTCTTGTCCTCATTACGCACCTCGTGTACAGCATGGCGCAATGCAGAACCCTACAAACAAATATTAGCTCTTGTCCGTTTTTCATATCATCCTGCAGAAATAATGAGGTTGTATCCATTACGTGTGAGGACGCGTCTCTGATATTGACACTGCCTTCGTAA
>JAYMFT010294602.1:0-10321 GCA_038088735.1 Panulirus argus | reverse complement strand
GGGAGAGAGAGAGAGAGAGAGAGAGAGAGAGAGAGAGAGAGAGAGAGAGAGAGACAGACAGAGACAGAGAGAAAAAATATCCTGTAGTTCATAAATTACGCTGCAACACTCGTACACCAACTTATTCATATATGAATAAGTTGGTGTGCGTGTGGCTGTCCACAAGATAATCATAAATACACAGCTTGGGAGACGAACACCTCCCGTGGGCAGGACTGAAATCATAGTCAAGGTGCAGGATGTGTCCTCTAACTCCCTGGCCACACTGAAGGTGTAAGACGAGGACACAACACTCTTCTGGTCCTGCCCCGCTCCCTGTGGCCACTTTACGTACCCACCCGGATATACCAGAGTGAGATTAATCCATCTTCACAACACACACAAAGCCTCGCCTGTTCAAACTGTGGTAAAACACCTGAAATGATTCTTACAACTTAATTATATATGCTTGTACACAGACCGTGAAATCAACAGCAATAAAAGAACACACAAAAAGATTTTATTAAATTTATATATAAAAAGGGCACGAGGATTACACACTGACACACACAGAAACCATAGAATAAAGTAACTGGAACTCGGTAAGCTTGGAACACGGTAAGCTTAACATACTTTACTGAAAATGAACCTACCAACGAGAGTGCGTAGAATCTATTTGATCTGAACTTCACAACTGTGGGTTGTGGAACGAAGGATGCACGAAGGAGATATAGAGATTAGAGAGTCGCGGTGGGTGTACTTGGTGGTCGGAAGGGCCGTGCCGGGGGGCTGGGTTCATGTGGTGGGTGGATGGGTCGTGCTGTGGGCTGGGTTGATTAAGAATGATGATGGGCAGGGAGTGGAGGAGGGAGGGAGGTGCCCATCTACACGCAAACATGGCCAAGATGAGATAGATAAATTGAGAGAGAGAGAGAGAGAGAGAGAGAGAGAGAGAGAGAGAGAGAGAGAGAGAGAGGACAGAAGGCTGGGGTGGCGCAATATGCACAACTTTATCTTCCCTGAGAATTAAGATGACTCAAGTGTTAATCATCCTTGTGTGAGCTTTAGTAATTACCGTGAAGGCGACGACGTGACATAAGAACCAAACGTGTAAATCATTACATCAAAGTGAGAGAAAAGAAAATATATGTTTAAATATACTGAAACAGAAAAAAATATCAATGCCGCCTGGGGGTAGAGACGGTATGTATATGTGTACGTCCGACATGCTCCATGGTCAAGGGAAGGATGTGCTGGCGGCCTAGAGTGAGTTTAGGTCCGGCAATCTGAAGTCGGGTTCTCTCTAACATGGACCGCAGCTTTGTGACCCCTGTAATCCTTTTGAGCTACCGCTCACAGAGTGAGCATGGGGTGCGCAATAGATTCACCGGGGTTACCAGCCCACATCAGTGGACTGCAGCGAGGTCTCTGCTACCAAGCTGTGTGTCTTGGTCTGAAGGTCAAGAAATACCTCTGGAAGGCAAAAAGCTACATCTAATATAGAGAGGCAGTTCTCCATTTGCCTCGCTGGAAATTCATCGAACAACCCAAAAATGGAAAATGGAAAAAAAATTACTCCAACATAATGATTCGATCCTCGAGCACGACGGTACGACACTTAACACAATGGATACGACCCCTGAGCTCAATCGGTACGACCCATAAGCACGATATTACGAAACATGAAGCGACAGTGCGACACTTGGGTGAGATGAGGAAGCCTCCTGACCTACACCCTTAAGAGTCACGTCGAAGACTAGGCCATGACACCCAAAGGGCCGTACCTTCGTGCTGAGGAGAGGTTGTACCGTCGTGCTTAAGGGTCGTACCATCATGGTGAACGGTGTTAAAGTCGTGCTTAAGGACTGTACCAATGAGGTCAGGTAGATGAAGAACCAACAGCAAATAACGGCCATGCAGATCTACCGCATGTCTCACACCGACAAACCACAAAATTATTTAATACGTGTAGCAAGAAGGAACAAGTGTCATATCAGACTTTAGTGTAGTAAGGAGGGATGGAGTGTTGAAGGAGCACTATGTCCTGTGTCAGGGACTACAACCTGATCCATTAAACTCAGGAGAAACTACTCCTTTCCTCCTGGCTTTGAAAAATAATATTTTTTCTTTCCATTTAATCTTAACATTAATCATATAATACTGGCAATAAACCTCAATGTCCAGTGTGTGTGTGTGTGGGGGGGGGAGGGGGTGCATATGAGTGTTACAGAGAGAGAGAGTTTTATATTCGTGTTGCCACTTCTCTTAACCTTGTACACACATACACCATGTATTAACCTTATGTATAGACACGCATATAGTCACACTGCTCACCACTGTGTTACGGGAGCTTGTGTCTGTGCAATTACCTATTTGTACAATACGGGAGGCCCCATCTCTCGAACCTCCTCTGTTATCATACAACTATCTTACAAAAGGACACAATCAACTTCTGTGCAAGAGGCAGGAATATCAAAGGTTGATGTTCTCTGAGAAACTGCATAATGTTGAGAAAATATCCTGAAGAATTCTTGAGTGGAGTTGACGGTTTGACCACAGATCGCCTCTGGATCTAGGAAGGATCCTAGAGGGTCCATCCACGCTGACCAATGATAATAGATCTCTTGTGGTAAAACTGTAGTCAATGGCCGAACGGGAATTCTGACCGAAGGGGAAGGGAATCACCGCGGAAATGCCAGCTGAAGTATAAAAATCCAATGATGGGCTTGGAGCGTAGCGACCAGGGGTTAGAGATGTTCAGCCGAACGCTGTGCGATAAGTTGGAGCTTCGACCCCGGACTAGAGGAGCCTTACTTGACCTTGGCATCAAATGTCCAACTCAGTTTCAATCAAGAAAGATTCCCCGCTTTTGGCCTTTACATTTCGGGGTGGAAACTTAAGAAATTTCGTTGGGATAGTAGGGCCTCCATCAGTCCAACTGCGTCCTTGCTTTCCGAAGCGAACACGTAAACGACTACCACAATGAACCATTTCCGACCCCAGCAGTGAACGAAACCGACTTCCTAATTCATATACAAATTAAAAAGCTAACAGAGCGACATTGTCACGGGAATGACAGCGGCGGAATAAAGTCCTGGGACACGCCAAAGTCCTGCAACTCGTCTGATCGAAGCTGTACCGACCCTTCATTTTCTACGTACCGAAGCAAAGGGTTCGTCACAGCTTCGGTAAGTCGTAGCCATGGACTCGTACTTGAGACTGTGCCTCGAAGCTTTATATTTTGAGGGTGATTTAGCCACAGCCATATAAGGAAACATGGAACGGATTCAAGGACTTCGAAAAGAAGTTTCACAGGTACGCTACTTTGTTTAGTTACGTTTACATTACAGCCCCAAGTAACCTGAAATATTATCTGGGAGGTAATCATGCGACAATAGTTTCATTAGATTTATGATAGTATATAGTTATTCCACTCTAAAGAATTTTGTCACAGTGGTATCAACACTTCCTTTCCACTTCAGACAACTACCTTCACTTAGTGTACGAGAAAGGAAGTTGAGTGGCCAAATGTAATATTCATAAACGAACATAGAAAACGTATGTGAAAAATTATCAGTCGTCAGCAAGGGTTCCTGGAATACAAAACAAATGGAACTGTGCACTGTCCGAGAGACTATATCTCTGGCTTGCTCTGCTACATACTTGCTAAACGGTTCAACGAACGTGGACAGAAAAACTGCAGTCGCCCTAGCGGTACGAAACGGTCCGGGAGTTTGTTCCGCTGCCCTCGAGATAAGACCTGACAACGGACACCCAGTCAGTGTAAACACGTGTGTGGAGCACCTGATACACTCGTCAGGTAGCCACAAGCGCTGGTAAACATCTGAGCCAGGTTCCTTCTTCTGACACATGCATCGAATCTTGGCTCGAACAACTCGAATCAAGTAATGTTGCAGTCTGTATACACACTAGACGAGCAACGCCTTGCACTGCTCGGCCTCACGAAGCCTGTCCACTGTGCCGAATGAGTCAGGGAGATGTGTGTTTGATGGCGTTCAACTTTACCAATAATATAACCAGGAAAAAAGAACGACACGCTTATGACGTACACTGTACTTATAGTTGGATGAGGGAAACGTCCCAGTGGACAAGTACATCTGTTCATCTCTCTCTCTCTCTCTCTCCTATGACTATGAGCCGTTCACAACTGTGGAGAATGACTTCAGGTGTTGCACAATGAGTGACACAGAAGCGCTTCCTGTCATGAATAAGAAAAATACCGATAAGTACTGACTGTATTTACGAAATACTGCGTTCATTCGTATGTCAAAAAGTTCACTTTTTCTACTGACTGGACGTCCTAAAAAAAATTACGGTAACGGATCTTCGCTAATGATTGTCAAATTTTCCATTATTTTCTAGTTACGAGCGAAAATTCTCATTGAAGTCAGGTCTTAAATATAAAAAAAAAAGAAAAGATGCTGATAAAAACATACTCAAATAGAAAGAATAGGAAGATGAAAAATAATCTGTGAGTTTTGTATAAAGCAGAAATCCTGTTTTTTTAAGAAGGGTCAGAACAAAGGTGTTAGGAGACATAGGAAACACCTCATAACGGTCCATCCTCAAGTTGCTAACAGCCATACAGGAATCTAGTGACTGTGGCCTGCAAAGTAATACTTGGTTTAGCTAATCAAGAGAGAACGCAAGCAGCCAAATTTCAGGTGCAGAAACCGGAGTAATATCCACAGAAGAGGGAAAAAGAACCAACACAATCACCTCGTTTTGAGATCGGGTGGAGAGAACTGGTAGGATGTCAGCTGTTGAGGAACCACGTCAAAGTAACACCGTATGGGATCACTCCTGCTCGTATAATGGATAGCTTCACAGTATATAAAACCTCGCTGTTATCCGTGCAACAGATATCCTCACTATTGACCGTACAAGTGACGGCCCTGCTACTGCTAGTACTACAGACCTCATTACTAGTACTATTCACACACTTACGCCAATTTCACACTCCGAAGTGACAGCCACACACATCCAATTATTACCAAACTAACAGTAGGAACAGGTGGATGAAGGTCAACATATTGCATACCCTTCACGACAATCCTGGCGAAGTGGGAGCACCATGGGTAAAGTCTTTTACATGACGACTTGAATAAGAAATAACAAGTCTACGGCGTCGTCTTTACCATCACCTTAAACGAACGGACCTTCAAGCCACATGGACGTACGTACATTAATGCAACACAGACGGGCCTTCACACCACACGAATTGACTCTAAAGCCATACGAAAAGACCTTAATTTTACACGAATGAACCTCCACGTAATACGAACGGACCTTCACGCCACACTGGAGTCTTCACAATCCCATTTTTTTTTTTTTTTGACGAGGAAGAAGGAAAAATATGAATCATGTAATTGGCTGCATTTGACCATCGTTACGGCGGTGGGAGCCTCAGGTGTGGCGCGGTGGTGGGTCACCGTGGGTGGCGTGGAGCTCCATGCTGGCCGTGCTGGCTCGCAGTGTCCACGCCTGGTCACAACGCTTTGTCGGTCACCAGGTGGCGGGGGGCCACGTTCACACCCACTGACCACACACACACACACACACAACGTCGCTATACGTATAAAACCTTGTGCTTCAGTCTACACTTTGAGCAGTTCTGCACTTTACTACGTCCTCTACGTAACAAGTATACCCTACTTAACGGAGGGTTGTTGATCTTTTTGGCCGGGGCACCTAAGTTAAACGAGGGTACCCTTCTTAGAAGGGGTATCGTGCTTACCGAAGACACCCTTCTTAACGAGGGTACCTTACTTAACGGAGTTAACCTCTTTAAAGGCGGATACCATTCTTAACGGGAGGAATCCTACTTAACTGGCACCCTACTTAACCATTCTTAACGGGCACCTTTCTTGAATGATCAGATATTCTGGCCGTACCTCATATCAAGACGTGCAGTAAACACATTATTAGTTTTCTCAAAGGATTTAGAACAGAATAGTGAAACGTGTCGATAAATAATGGCATAATAATGCTGTGCACTACTGCACTGCAAGACTAAGGCCAAGCTTCGAGGATAAGCTAGCGTGAGAGAGACCAGGTTAATGTCCTGCGCTGTGGCGAGGGAGATCAGGGATATGTCGCGGTGAGGTGCGTGGGTGGTGGTGGTTGTGTTTGTGGTTGTGGTGGGTGGTGTTCGTGGTTGTGTTCGTGGTTGTGATGATGTTTCTGACGGTGTTTGTGGGTGGGGTGGTGTAATGGAGTGGTGTATGTAGCGGGAGGTGTTGGTGGGTTGGTTTGGTCGTCGTAATGGCGGTGTCTGCTGTGGTTGTGGTGATACTTCGCTCGGGCAGCGGCAGTGGTGTAGGTGGTGGTGACGACGGCGGTGGAATCAGTGACATCGAAAAACTAGTGTTCGTGGTCGTCGTCATCGAGACCGTGGTGAGTGTTGCCTCCCTCACATTCAAACACTGCAGACAACACCCTTAAACTAACACTGTTAACAGACCGGGGGATGATAAGGTTCCACGTCCTGGCCAGTGTAGCGGCGTGCGTTCTGGTCCACGACACCCAGTCATGTATGTCGACGGACAGACAATTGTATGTACACCACGGGTCGGATTCAAACCCTGGTGTATACACTTCTAGTCCTGTTGCTGCAGTCTCCCGCCGTGCCATTAATGTACGGATGTACATTAATGCAACACAAACGGGCTTTCCCACCACACGAATAGATATTAAAGCCATACGAAAGGACGCTTCAACAAAGCCAGGCTTTAAGAGGAGAGGCAAAAAGAACGGAAAAAGAGTAATAAAGAGTTTCTGAGGAGGCGGAAAATTGGTACTGAAAAAGGGACAGGTCACAGCTGTGAGGGAAAAACCAGCGACTCATAACAAGAAAACGGAGGCGGAAAAGAGTAAAGATTGGAGTAAAAATGTGAGCAGGATAAGTGGACAGTGTATTTGACTCTAGAGTAGATAAAGGCTTTGCAACAGACGGGTCTGTAAGTGTGACTAATTGTAGACCATCTTAGGCTTCAGGCAAATCCTTTTTTTCACTTAACTGTTTCTGAATCCACACCATCCAAGACAACCACTGATGAAAACTCAGAGTCAATCAAACCATCCTTGTTGACCACCACGCCACACTTAGTCTATATAGATATGAACGTTTAACTGGTATAACCAAACGTGTGAAGCAGTAAACAAACCCGTGTTGAGGTGTTCGAACCCGTTCTCGACTGAAACCGGATGAGACTCATTAAAATACCGCTATAAAAGTTACCTTAGGGGGTGTCCACCCCTTCGGGGATACGTTTGCGTGCGTCCCTTGTGGCATCAAGGGTGGAAGCTGTGCTCAGAGACAAGAAAAAAAAAGAGTGCTTGCATCACGCACCTTCTGGACGGTGCTTCAGAAGCAGCGTATGATGCTCTCGCCTGCCACACAGCGGGCTCCTACCACGCTCTACTGAGGGTCACAGACCTGTCACTGGGGCCACTAGCCACTAGCACGCTATAACCCCGTGATGGCAGTTGTCAGCCGGGATAAACACCCTTCACTTCCACCGATTTTACCACCATTACCTCCGACACGACGGTCCTGCCACCGCCGCTGCCACCACCCCGTCATCAGTTCGACCAGTCTGTCTATCTCTCTACCTCCACTGGTCTCACCAGCCTCCTCACAAGATCCTTACCAAAGCTGCCAGACCGGCATCAGCACAGCACCATCCCCTTCACCTCTACTCTCACCACCGCCACTCTCAACTCTATCCCTACCATTTCACCTTGAACTCTACCCCAGCCAGTGACCCCTTCAGCACGATCCTTAGTTCCCTCAGTGACCACACTTTAAAAACCCTAAGTTTTATGTTCAGGGGCCATGGCTATATAAAAAAGGAAGACACATATAAAGATGCTGTAAGCAAAATAGAATCGCTCCCTATACCTTTATTCTTCTTCTGTCGATAAATAATCACCCTTTTTTGCAAACAATAATACAATATTCTATATTTACTCACATTATTAAACAGTTCATTTGAGAATGTCTCAATATCTAGCTACCATATTTACCGACAATCATTCAAACCGTATGTCTAGTAACGACAGGACTTTCCAGATATGGTCAACGTCACTCCATTGTACCATAATGATCAACTCCATTCAGCGACCACCCTCCTTCAACACCACCATTATGACGACCAGCCCCTTCCGACACTACCATTATGACGGCGACCCCAACTACGACGACCAACTCCTCCAACTGCGACGACCATTCTTCTTCAGTTCTACTACTACTATCACAAGAGCCATCCTTTTTCCCCACTACCACTACCACCACAATTTCCTCCCCCTTTGCCACCACAATGCACGTGACGTTAGCTGCCCACACCATCCATCCTTGCGCCACCTGACCCATTTAGTTACACCGTAACACTGAGAGTGTGCGTGACTAAGTTGTGTTACTACAGCTAGTCACGCCTGGTGTCCCACTGGCCACTACAGAGGTGTGTTGTCGTCACATAGTCATCACGCCCTAACCATGGGAGGTAGGGTAGTGACGCGAAGAAAAAGGCCATCCATCACACAAAGGCTTTAATCTTACACTGCTGCAGTATTCATTTACATCGTCAGCGAACAGGGTAATATGAGCCACAAGAGGAACAATCGCTACTGGGTGCGTTTGCCACAACTGTTTGCAACTTTGTGATACAGTGAACCTTTGATACGGCAATGTTCCCGTACGGCTGCAGACCCGACTGACTAATGTGGCTTTCACCACACTGTGGCAGGATGTAGGGAATAATAATAATAATAATAATAATAATAATAATAATAATAATAATAATAATAATAATAATAATGGCATCAGACGGGTTGTGATTCGCAGACTAAACTATTCTTTCCGCTACAGAGAGAGAGAGAGAGAGAGAGAGAGAGAGAGAGAGAGAGAGAGAGAGAGAGAGAGAGACCTGCTATTCACCATCTGCATTCCATGAATACTATTTGAAAATATGATTCATTATTATTATTATTATTATTATCATTATCATTATTATCATTATAATTATCATTTTTATTACTATTATTAATATTGATATTATTATCATTATTATCATCATTATCAATATTATTATTATTAGTATTAGCAGTAGTATAATTTTTATCATTATTTTTGCATTGAGGAAAAAAAAAGTGCATGCGTCCTGATCAGTATCCAGGTTAGCTTTATGACAATAATTCTGATCAGTTATTTTGTAAGGTTTCTTTACGTAATCAAGTGTTTGAGACGAGAGCAGCTTTACCTCTCAACCTGCCTTTGTAACAGCTCCAAAATTTAAATCAGAGAAACGACGGTGTGACTGCGTTATATACGTGCAAGTAGAGAACCCCTCGAGTTGTTTGTCTTGGGTTCCTGCTCGCCTTAAGGCTACGTTGCTATCAGTAGCAGGGAAACGTTGGACTCTTTTGGTATGAGAAGGTCCTCCGCCAGACTACATCCCCTCTCGTCTCAGGGAGGTAAACGAAATTTAGTTAAGTTTAATGCCTCCAAAATCCAGTTTCTGCCTGTCTCTCTAGTGGAAATTCCTTACAACTCTCTTCTGCCCTTCTACAGTTCTGTAATTCCACCACTTGACTCAATGAACATACTCGTAGTAATTTAACATCCACTATTTTGGAAACACCACATTACGGATATAGCAAAGTCTGCCTCTAATAAACTGGAAGTCCTGTCTAGATGTCGAAATTTCATTTCTTCCGAACAATTGTTCCGTTTATATAAAGGAATGATCCATCCTTGTATGGAGTACTGCTTTCACAACTGGGGTAATTCTAGCTCTGTATCCTTACTTGACAGAGCTAAGTCGAAGCGGTTCGACTTATAAAGTCTCCCAGGCTTACTTCAAAATATGACCCGTTTGCCCTAAGCAAAAATATTGATTCACTTTCCTTCTTCTGTAGGTAATATTTTGTTATCTGCTCTCGAGAGCTGGCTGCTAGCGTGCCCCCACCACAAGTTGTACTAAGCATTACTCAAGCTGCTGCGTTACATGAATACTGTGACCGTTGGCAACTCAAGGGTGGGCCGTTTTGATAACTGTTTCCTTACACACACCTTTGGAATTCTCTACCCTTTCATGTCTTTCCCAATAACTATGACCTGGCACATCTTAAAAGACAGTATTTTTACTTCCGCCAAAATTCGTAAATACTCTTCTTTCTCTCCCTTTCCCCTTTCATTAAGCTCTCTATGTGGACTTTTCTCCGTGACTGGAGCCTCACACGTAATATATATATATATATATATTTTTTTTTTTTTTTCATACATATTCGCTGTTTCCCGCGTTAGCGAGGTAGCGTTAAG
>JAYMFT010294591.1:0-10321 GCA_038088735.1 Panulirus argus | reverse complement strand
TCATCCCACTACTCACTACCCTTCCTAATCTGCCCACCTCCCACCTTTCTCATGCCACATGCATCTCTTGCACATTCAATAACTGCCTCCCTGAATACATCCCATTCCTCAGCCACTCCCCTCACTTCAATTGCTTTCACCTTTTGCCATTCTACACTCACTCTCTCCTGATATTTCTTCACACAGTAGTAAAGTAGTACAACAAATGTGCAAAACAAGATATGAAGAGCAAATTAACAACTTTGTTTTCTAGTTATCTATCTCTTTCTATCTATCTGAACTTCCATACAATTTCAATCTACACATTAACTTGATCCGACACACATGAGCAAAGTCTGTTCACACCACATCTATGAAGAAAATACTTCACTGCTTTTAACAGCTGTTCTCTTACAACATAGTACCAAATTCCACCAGTCTTAGCCATCCACTCCATTTGTTATGGAAGAAATCACTAGTTTCATTTGAGTTTGTGTATCTCAATAAAAACTGGATTTCAAATAAAGAGCCATCTTCAGACCCAAGAACTTATTTTACATTGGAGGCTCCAGTCCACATCAAGGTTGGGCCTTAACTGAAGTATAGAAAAGATTATGAAAAAGAAAAAAAAAAAAAAAGGGGGGGGGGGACATTTAAAAATTTTGGTGTGAATTTTGAGGAAATGAAACACCCTTCTTTTAAAATATGCCAGGTCATAGTTATTGTGAAAGACATGAGAGGGTAGGGAGTTGCAAAGCTCTGAAATAGAGGGGAAGACATAGTTATCAAAATTTGCCAACCCACCCACACAAGCTTCAAAGAAAGAAAAGCTCTGGTTTTTAAACTGAAACAGAACAGACAAGCAAGCAAAGGTTCAGAGGTACACTCTTTCAGTACACAGGGATGGATGCCATCAGGACCATAAGCCTTGCTTGAGTCCAGGGATAGAAGTGCTTAACAGACAGTTTGAAAGGAGATTACAAGGAGGGGCGTAGGATTAGTAAGAGGAGATCAGGAGCATTGTTAACTATATTCTAAACCTTTCCATACAGGTTTCTCTTCCTCTTTTTACATATCTACTCAACTAATATCCTTATCATTGAGATCTGATACACAAAATCATATCTTTCCAGCTAATCTTCCAATTTATCACAATGTTTAGACATTATATCTATGATATAATACTTACTCCTTGTTTGGTGGGATGGAAAGAGGATGCAGAGGCAGTATTATCGATGGCTGGAGCTGCAGACTCCTTCCAGTACATGAGACTTTCATAAGAGGTCCCATCCTTGTGGCCAAAAAGATGGCTCCAGATTTAAGACACCCTACTACATAAGTGTCATCTCGAGACCAGGCCAAATCACTTACCCAGTGCAATTTAGTACTGCTGTAAGGAAAAAACTGTAAGATTATCTTTATAGGTGTACTTAGTATCCCTATTATTATTACCATCATGCAACCCCAGGAATCTTTTATAGGGCACCTACAGCTTTCAGGATACACCCCTCTCAAGAGCAGGAAAAAGGACTCCTTGGAGTAAGAAGGTCTTTGAAAACATTGAATTCCTTTCCAACCACTGACAATGATACAGCCTTGCTAAAGTGATTTCCCTCACAGTATATCCATTATCAGACAAAGTCTGGCAGCACCTCCTTTCCTTCATTGCACAAATCAAGCAATAGTGAAAATGCTGAACACTGGAAAATGCAGCAAATGATATTGTATGGGGAAAGGAAAATTTATCAACTAAGAACCTGGAAAAAGCTACTTTACTTGGGGGTTTGATTTTCAATGGAGAAAACTTGAAGGACGAGAAGTGTTTTGGACACCTGGGAGTGAACATGACTGCGAATGGAACCATGAAAGCAGAAGTGAATCAAAGAGTGGGTAGGGGGACAAGATTCTGTAAGCACTAAAGAACATGTGGGAAGAAAGATCGTCATCTGGAAGGGCAAAACTGGGCATGTTTGATGGTATAGCAGTCCCAACAATATTATATGGATGTGAGGTATGGGCTACAGATATGGCTGTGCAGAGTAGGGTTCTATTGACTGTAGAACAGCCTTGAAACTGCAGAAGCTCTGTAAAACAGGTCATGGTATTATAAATTAAAAAAAATATTATACTTTCAGGGATGTCTCTTAAATTTAAGAGATATATCCAACAAACAAAATGAGAATGGCATGTTTACTGATTAAATGGGAGGACAGGTTCCAAAGCAAAACATGAAGTCAATTAGTTACGGTATCATCAGAAATACTTCACTATACTAACTTTGCATTATGAAGATCCTGTTGATGAACAGCATCACACACACTAATCACAACAGCAGTATTACAAAAGGGATGCAGAAAAAGAAGTTTGGAACATTGTTGTTGAGATGAATTCACAGCAATGCAGATAAGGCTTCGACAATGAGCATATCTGAAAGCAACAATAAATGGAAAATGAAAAACTTTCTTCATAGGCCACAGGAAAAAGAACACATACCATTTCCCTGTTAGAAAGGATCACATTATAATCAATATATTATATATCTGATGCTATGTCTCGTGAAATTTACAATGAAGGAGAAGGAACAAGGATATCTCTAGCTTGAACTCTGCAGGAAAGGTTATTAAAGAAGGCAAAATGGTTTAATAAAAGATGTCAAAAAGCAAAGGAGCTCCAATATGTCCAGTAACAAACATCTTGGACAGACTCCAGTCAGCCAGTATAAGGGAGCAAGGCAAGATCATAGAAGGATAAGGAAGGAGAACCTAAGAAACTTTGAAAAGAATACTGTGAACAAGGAAGAAGAAAATGCAAAACTTTTCAAAAAAATTCATCAAGTAAATCATCAATTAAAGAGCTGCTTATTAGGGTAAAGGATTCTGCAGGGAAGAATGGTAGATGATATGAGGATATGTAAAATGAATAACAAGTTCAATAGTATTTTCACAGTGGAAGACGCGACAGATCCAAAACCAGTGTGATGCAATAAAGAGGAGATTTTAGAAAGAATTGAGATACCTAAAAAGGACATTTACAGAATACTAAAGGATCTTGACCCTTACAAAGTTCATAGTCCTAAAGAAATTTCACCATATGTGCTGAAGATTTTTGCAGATACACTAGACAAACCTCTTGAAATACTGTAAAAGATGTTGCCAGAAAAGGGCATAGTGCCAAGGGAGTGGCAAAGGGCAAAAGTCATACCTGTCTATAAGAAAGGGGATCGGGAACAGACACTGAACTACAGACCAGTCTCCCTGGTAAGTGTGGTCTGAGAGGATTTGGAAAAGATAATTAGAAGGCAATTGGATGACCTTCTACAGAGGAGAAATTATCTACATGAGAAACAGCATGGTTTTCGGAAAAGGAGGTCATGCATAACAAACCTCTTAGATTTCCAAGGGGGTTAGCTCTGTCTTAGACAAGAGGGAAGGCTACTGAGCATTTCACAATACTGCATGGGAGGCCTGTTAAGAAGTTGGATCAAAGCCAGGAATAAGGAATACACAGAAGATTGTCTTCTTGGAAGAGAACAAAAGACACATCAAAACAGCCTTCTTGATACAGATGGATGCCATCTGTGGAATGCTGTAGCGTTCAGCTATGGAACTGCTACTGCTCATGATCTATGTGAATGACTTGCAAGAACGTATGGATTTTTACCTGAATATGTTTGCAGATGATGCAAAAGTCAAGAAAAAATTTGGTCTGATACATGGCTGATAAAGTTCAACTAGTGTAGATGTGAAAAATGAGAATGAGCCACTGTGAAAGAGGGCCTCTATATGATTATTGTCTAGCTGGAAGTAAGCTTCAGAATTCTGTGTGTGAAAAGGACCTGGCAGTTGACATCATCCCTAACCTGTTGCCAGAGTCCCACATCACAGGAAGAGATAAGGAGACAAACTATCTACTGGCAAATATCAGAATAGCATTCAAGTATAGGAATATTGAAGTATTTACAAACTGTTCAAGTTCTACATAAGACCAAAACTAGAATTTGCTTCTCAGGTTTGGTCACTGTACCCAATGAACCATAGTTAATAGAGATGGTCCAGAGGAAGACATCAAAGGTGGTACCAGAATTAAGAAAGCTGAGTTACAGAAAAAGGCTTGAGGTTTTAAATTTGCCCATTTTGAAAGAAATGGTGAAGTGTGACCCAATCACAATCTTTAAGTTTTCAAAAAAGACTGATGACACAGGCAGAGAAAAGCTCTTCGAGAGATGCAGAGTCAGAGCAACCAGAGAACTTAAGATGAAATCAAGCATAAAAACTTGTTAAAAAATATATAAAAAAGTACTTTTACTGTATTAGTGGATAAATGGAATAAGATGACTGAGGACATGGTTCATGCAGAGAGCATATATAAGACTGGGAAGTTGTATGACAATAAAGAAAGTTCAAGAGATCTATCTACCTATCTATATCTCTGATGCCTGCACCAATTGGAATTCCTCAAAGGGGTGGTCACTACAACAAAGTCTCCATAACTAAAGAACTCCAGTGCCGCTTCTTAGCCTTTAGTGCCTCACCCTTAACAGGCCACTGGCAAAGGGCAAGTCTACAGCAGTGTTTGCAGAAGCTCTTATCTAATGTTCCTAATGACTATTTCTATCTAATGCTTCTACCTGCTACTTCTACCTGATAATTCTACCTAATAATCCTGCCTAAATGTTCCTACCTACTACTTCTATCTACTGCTCCTACCATTTTGCCAAAAGGCAGGGCTAGCCCACAGTACTCAACGCAGGAAAATCTGGTTATAAAAAATGAGCTGCATAAGTGAAGTGTTGTCAGGTGTTACATATGACATGGGGAGATTGTATGTTTGTGGAAAGAATGCCAGTAGTCCTCATGTTAGTGAGGCAGAAAGAAAAGACAGCTACCTGGGTCAGAGTAGTGCAACTTGGAAACCACTAAAGTGCTAGCTCACTAAGCAGATGTCACTAACCCATCTAATACCCACGTGGGTAGCACTTGTAATATACCTCCCTGGTCGTCGGCTGCCTAACAAGTGTATAACTACCTCCCCGTGTAGTGCAAAGAGATACTTACAATGATAACAATGAACAAAAAATAAGGATAGTACTAGAAGCAGTAAACCACTCATTTCTCAGAGATGATAAGGTACTGAAAATGGGAGATTTCAATAAAAAAGAAAAAGACTGGTAGGTAGAAGTTGGCAAGCAGCCAATGACCAGGGACAATTATTACCAGTACTACCTACTTGAGTATCGGGAGGGTTGGCAAAGGCTGCATAGTAAGCCAGCACTTGAGTGGTTGTCAAGCTGCACTCCTCTGACCAAGGTAGCTGTCTTTACTTTGTGCCTCACCCACACACGGACTACTGGCATTCTGTCCACAAACGTACAATCTCTCCTTGTTATACAAAATACTTGGCAACATTTAATTCACACAGCTCATTCTTCATAACTCTAGATTATTGAGGTGCAGAAAAAGCAGTTGTCAAAACGGCCCACCCTTGAGTTGCCAATGACCACACAATAATCATGTGATGCAGCAGCTTGCCAAGTATTGTGTGGTCTAGCTAGTGGTGTAGGCACACAGGCAGCCAGAATGTTCATGAGATGGGGCCCAATGAGTGTAATCCTCTTCCCCACACAATGAAAAAAAAATACAAATGAGCCAATAAAGAAAGTCCAGAGGAAAGCAACAATGACAGAACCAGACTTTAGGAGTAATGAGTTAAAGGGAAAGGCTATAGGCCATTCCACATGCCTTAGAAGAAAGAAGAGTGAGGAGTGACTTGATTATAACCAAAAAGATTTTATAATAGAATGATGACAAAGACAGTACACAGTTCTATTAGAGATGTTGGGAAAGAACAGCAAGAGGACATAAGATGATATTCAGTAAGAAATATAAAGAAATGATGTGAAGAAGTATTTTTATGGTATAAAATGGTGGATGAGTCAAACAAAATGAATGAATATGTGGTAAATGCAGATTTCTTTTCTTTTCCTTTTTCACAAGTTCATTTTTCTTTTTTACATGTTCCCTATTTCCTGCATAAGCGAGGTAGCATTAAGAACAGATGACTGAGCTTTAAAGGTAGAAAACCTTACTTGACTCCTTCCTGTGTTCCTTCCTTTGGAGAGTAACACAGGATGGGAGCATTTCCAACCTCCTGCTCCCACCCCTCTTAGCCATCTTCTACGACATGCAGAAGATTCATGGGCTGTATTCTCTCTCCCTTATCCTCATGTACAGACAAAGAAATACAAAAGGTTGTATAATAATAAAAAAAGATCTGGCCCCCTTAGTGCAAACCTTCTTCCCAAACAATAAAAATAGGTAATTACATCAAAAAATGCATTAATCGAAAGCTATCATCTTGAAGAAGTCATCAATTCCTGACTACAATGAAAACCAGATTTACAGAGGATATAATACCAATAATCTATTCTTACCGAGAAATTAAAGTACCCTTTTTCTGAAGAACTTCAGCTTCTCTCAATCCTATGGCCTGATGGGATACAGAGACGGAGTTCCAGTATGAAGCAAGTACTCTACCTGCTGACAATGTGTCTCTTGAACTTCCCCACTGCAGGGTTAGTGTTGTCATAACAAGGCAGGAAGCACCAACAAAACTGAAGGTTATGTGGCACTGTTTCCCCAAAGACTGAAATATAAAATCAATACATTTAGTAAACATAGTGTGTGAAGTTTCAGGTTAAGAAAATTCATGAATACATGTACTCTACTAACTCATACTACCATATCTCTCTCTTACCCTCACATTTTTTTGGTATCTAATCAACCTTCCTTGCATCATATACCATCATATCCTATCCTCTCACTTAAATCTGCCACCAGTGCTGAGTCATCAGGAAACAACTGACCCACCTCCAAGGCCCACCAACCCCCAAAAATATGCATATCTGCTCCCCTCTCCAAGACCCTTGCACTTATCCTCCTCTCCACCCTATCCATTAACCCATTGACCCATCATCCACCCCTGCAGCAGACCCACCTTTAACAGGAACCACTCACACTCCTCTCTACCTACTCATACACATGCTTCACTATCCTGACAGAAACTCCTCACTGTTTTTGGCTTCCTTTAAAAAATTCATCTTTTTATTTACATTAACATTATTTTCTGAAATTTTTCTAATACTTCAATTTCTTCCTCTGTTATTACATAATCCACATTTGACTGAAACTCCCATATTTTTGGCTTTCCACTAGTACATATTCCAAGTTAATACAGCAACTGCAGGTGTTACATAACGAAGCATGTCTCCCCTTCATTAGGTGATCATGGGTCAATGGGTCAACAAAGTATGACTAATCCTCTTTCAACTAGTATCATCTCAAAATGATGATTTGAGATAAAAGCAGATGGAAACATATTCAACTCCTTTCTTTATCCTCCTTAGTTTGTTATTCTTTTGGACTTCAAAGTCCCATCTGGTATATGCAAGGGAGATACATAAGAACTCTTTTGCTGTGGCCATACCCTTGATGGGAGTTCCTAAAGGAAATGTGCATCAGATATATAGATAGCCCATAAAATCATTGTGAAGTATAACTTTCATACAGTAATTGCTAGATATAGCTGCTATAGCCTCAACATTAGCTATGTCATTACTGCCAATACCAACATGTCAAAGACAGTGACAGAATTCCACACTCTTATGCTTTGAAAGGAATCCCACAATCCTATCTTGGACTTTCTGAACTATGGGATCCAATGAAGCATAGTATGATATAGCTTGGTGTGCACTATGGAAACTGGAGTAGACTGTAAATTTCGTTTTTGGAAATTGTTCAATTGATTTATGATTCTTTAAAAAGTTTTGCTATATGAGATTCTCCTATAATAACTACTCAAAAATCAACATCTTCATCACATCTGAACCATAAGTAAATATCTTTATTCTGTTTGCATGCACAGTATTATGCAATTGAAATTTAATTTTTATCACAAAAGTAATGTTGCTGTTAGTTCTTTTCATCTAATCCTGGCAAGTTTAAGCTCCAAGAACTTTCCAGGAAAGGATGCAAACAAAATTCACTTCTCAAACTGATTTTGTATGTGGTGGCTTCAAATTCTTTCACCAAGACTTAGGTTGAGCAGCATGAAGGGTAGGTTGGAAGGCACACAGTGTCAGCATAAAGGAGTCTCCAACAGGAAGTGGTAAAGTGGTTGTTAATAAGTTAGAGAGATGATTGATATAGGCTGAGTATGGAGTCTACTTTTTCAAAGCATTCATCTCTTTCAATTTTTCATTCTACTGGCTGATTGATGTTGGTGTGATTTAGGCTTTGCAGCCTGGCAGGGTAACATAACTTCTTCATGTTTCACTTGTGTTAGTTGTCATGGAGGGCCTTACTTAGGTTATGGCTGTTGGATAACAAACTAGGGCTTGCCCTGTTGGTGCAAAATCATCCTCCTTACACACAAAGAGGTAATCAAATTTATATATATCAGACCTGCATAAAAAACACACTACTGCATGAGACTGCTCACAACTTCTATTTTTTGATGCCTGTTCCCAACTGGAATTCCCTTAAGGGGGTGGCCCTGGCAACAGTCTCCATAACAAGTGAACTTCGGTATTGCATCTTAGCCTTTAGTGCCTCACCCTAAACAGGCCACTGGCAGAGGGCAACTCTAGTGCAAGGGGCAACTCAAAAGCACTGTTTGCAGAGGCTTGAACCTAATGTTCCTACTAACTACTTCTACCTAATGCTCCTTCCTAGTGTTCCTTATTTACTATTTCTATATAATGTTTCCACCTAATGCTCCTGCCTAGATGTTCCTACTTATTACTACTATCTGTTACTCTTATCATTTTGCCAAAAGGCTGGGCTAGCACACAGAGATCACTACAGGAAAATCTATAGTTATTAAGAATGAGCAGTGTGAGTTAAGCTTTGTCAAGTGTTATGTATGACCAGGTGAGATTGTATGTTTGTGGAAAGAATGCCAGTAGTCCATGTGTAGGTAAGGCAGAGAGAAAAGAAAGCTACTTGGGTGAGAGGAGCGCAACTTGACAACCACCAAAGAGCTGGCTTACTATACTTTCGTCACTAACCCTCTTGATACTCAGGCGGGTAGTACTGGTAATATACCTCCCTGGT
Source organism: Panulirus argus (assembly GCA_038088735.1). Lineage (NCBI taxonomy): Eukaryota > Metazoa > Arthropoda > Malacostraca > Decapoda > Palinuridae > Panulirus > Panulirus argus. The sequence goes on along the minus strand of JAYMFT010294591.1, from coordinate 1,232 downwards.
CATTGGGTGCCTACCAACTATGACCTACCTCAACACATTCATCTTTTACAAACAAACTTATTACTACCTGGGACTGCCTTTTATATGTTTTACTTAAAGCTGGACCTTATTCATCATCTCTGTCTGTGACTATAACCTTCAACATAAAAATATTTGTAAAGCGTCCCTTACCAACCACGGGCTTATGCAGGTATTCCTGGCAGACATACGCATGCCAATATTGCATTTGGCAAGGTATTAGGTCCATGGAAAATGTGGGGTTAAGGGGTGTGACCTTTGAAAAACATACCTTAAATCCAATAATAACACTGCACTTTACCACATGGAAAGGCAACCAAGTAAAACTATGTTACACTCTAAATACATCACTTTCCTTGCCCTCTAAGGGGTAGCACACTTACATCTCCAGCTTTAAGCTCAAAAGCTACAAGGAACTGTATTTAAGGGCAGAAAGCAGCAAAGAAGTTGAAGTTACAGATATTATACATTTGTATCAAGCTAAATTTTGGAGCTCCTAATGGGGTAAAGTCACACTAAGAAAAAACAGGCAAAGCATGGGCAACGAGGTCAGATTGTTGTGATGACCTTAATTGTGCATTACTGTATACATCTCACCAAGACCAGCTGCATCCCACTGGGCTTGGCTAGAAACAGCCCACAGCCATGTGACACTCTCCTGATGCATGGAAAAAATACAGTAAATATGCTAAACTTGTTGCACAGCACAGTTAGTGTTTCATGTACATTATCTTAACTGTGTATACTCAAAATCACAGTAAGTAAGGGACCTCATCAACAGTTAGGCTCAGGTTTGGAGCTTTAGTCAGGTTTAGTTGGGCTGGGCTTCACCCAGATTTGGTTAGTTAAATAAACAGTTTGAAGAATTATCATCATATGTCAGGCAGTTTAATTTTATGACTGAATATTATCAGGCAGTGTCATCTTACACCCTAAGTATTTCCATACAGTAATTAGTCTGATCCAGGGCATCATTCTCTCAATCGAATCAGAACAAGATTCCAAAGTCCATAAATGCACAATGTTATTTCTTACCCATTACCATTGTCATTTTATCTCATATTTTCATTATTATTATTATTATACTTGATCGCTGTTTCCTGCGTCAGTGAGGTAGCGCCAGGAAACAGAAGCAGAAAAAAACCCATCCCCCCGCATACACACATATATACATACATGCACACATATGCACCGTACATATATATATACATATC
>JAYMFT010294590.1:0-23835 GCA_038088735.1 Panulirus argus | reverse complement strand
TCTCTCTCTCTCTCTCTCTCTCTCTCTCTCTCTCTCTCTATATATATATATATATATATATATATATATATATATTCCTGCCCGAGGACCCTCCTTTTATGGGAGCCCCCGCAGCGGCCGGGAAGTCACCCACGTCCACCAGCTGGGACCACGGGTCAAGAAGTGTGTACGATGTCTCTCTCTCACTTTTCACTTATTTTATCGTACTATTGACGTCAGTCGTAAGTCTATCAATCATCGTAAATCATAGGCTCTCTAAATGTCCTAATAAATCAGTAGGGCACTCGTGTTACCATATATCTGAAACCAAGTGTCGGGGCATTAATCAATTTACATACATTTGTTATTCTTTTCGTCATTATCGTACATCATCGTGTACCCCTCTATCTGTCATTCTTACCCTGGGCGCCATATTATCGTTACCCGCAAACCCATCCCTGTGCTGGTTCTCAGAACACGATTCGGTATCTCATTTCTTCATTAATATTTGGATCTCATTTATCTATGGCACCATCCTCAGGACATCGTCATACATCCGGAGTATCTTCTAGTTGTATACTCGGTATCCTCTCTCTCTCTCTCTCTCTCTCTCTGTATCATCGTACATCCGGCAATCTTTTAACCGTCATCGTGCCTCCTGTAAGCTCTTGTCGTAGTCATCTTACATCCAGCATCCTCTTGCTGTCATTTGTTCATCTGGCGGCCTCTTTCATCTCTCCCCCTCCCACTTACCGTATATTGGCGCCTCTTTTCGTTATCGTACACCCGGCAGCAGCAGCACCTCCACCACCCTCTGCTTTCGCCATGTCTTGAGAATCGCAAAAATTTTGAGTCAGTCCGCCGTCCCACGCGCTACTGTTGAGTCGCGATCGTCAGTTCATCGCCAAAAGGTAAAGGTTTTCTGTCTTTACATTTGTTTGTATATATCCCCTCCCTCTCCCCCCCCTCTCTCTCTCTCTCTCTCTCTCTCTCTCTCCTGCGATTACCTCCGTCATGTTATAAATACGCGTTTCTTAAAGGTGATTTATCGATTCTTTTTTTTGGAAGCCAGGGTCACAAGATGGATCCCTGGTCAAGAAATCAACACTGGTAACGCCATAGTGATCATACGTTTTCTGTCTGTAATTCATCTATTTTTTATTATTATTATTATTATTTTATTAATGATTCTATAAATTTTTAGGTGATTCAGAGAAATTCAGTTATGAACGAGAGGATATCCTGTTGCCATATTTTCGACTTAACTGTGAATGTAAAAAAAAAGTTATTTTGAGTCAGAAACCCGAGGTAAAATCTCATTTATATACTCATAATGGGGTGATGTTTTGCCGTAAAAGTTTATTTCACTTTAGAAAATTAAGGAGGGACAAACGCAAATAAGATTCAGTCGTCAAAATAAACACACACACAAAATAACACATAACTTATTTCAAATTACTACTTATCCCAAAACAACCTACGTGTTCGATTACTCGTATTTTCACAAAATAAACAAAAATATATTACCTTGATTTTCCTTATTCATAGAAGAAAATCGCGATATGAAGCCGCTAACAAAGTTCCTGTGGCTGGGTTCATGTTTTGCAAGCTTAAGCTTGTATTCAGAGTCAGCTTTAAACCAAGACTGAAATTTATGCCTTCTCGAATGCTATGCCAAAATTCCTGCTTAGATCGTCATGGGAAAAGTAGTATTGGCGATGAGTTTCCAGGTATTAAATAAATGGTGATTATTATCTGCATACCTTTCCAGTCGGAAGGTAAATATATACAACACGCGAACTGCCCTGGAGCAACTAGTTTAGACTTTATGAGTTTGTCGCATTTTATTCAATACAAATCTTCAAATAACTTGTGTATTTACCGAGCAACATTTTTCATTTTTTTCCTGCGAATCCAACAAGACGGGACTTTAAACCTTTGTGTATCGTCTTGTATATATTTGATTGTATGATTAACTTAATTTAAGGAAATAGAATTGATATAGAACCGAGTTCTTGAGGGGATTACTAGGAGTGATTCTACTAGTAAGCACAGTACTGGACTTTTCAACGGTATTGTATACTTGGCCTTGGGCTTTCTCTTCAGAGAGGTGATTTATTTATGCCATTGAGTGATATCAATAGAAAAAATATTTTATAATGGTTTGGATAAAGAATTTCTCTCTTCCTTCCATTTGATTGGTTCTTGGAAGGAAATAGGCGGAGCTTATTGTCATTCCCACTATGTGACTGGCTCATGGGAGGGAGTGGGCGGAGTTTGGGTTTTCAGCGAGAGTTCAAGTCAACTGACGGCATGTAAACAAATCGTTTAAAGAATTATAAAGCAATTTACAGCTTTTGCCAATGTTGTTTCGCGTCACGCTTCGGGTACGATTGGCTTTCAAGGAAGTATGAGCGAGTGTGAGTGTGTGTGAGGTTTCTGCAGAGGTCCTCATCAATCAAAGCCACAATAACTCCTCATGAGGACGCGAGAAGAGCCGGTATATAAGGAGGGTATTTGAGGAAGCTGGAGTACAGAGAGCCAGGCTTGAGAGTTGGTCGACTGAGGCGGCTTCGTGGTGGGTTCTCGCGAGTCTTCGGTTAAGAGCGGAGTGGAGAGACCTTGGCAGGAGGCCCTGTTGGAGGGAGGTTTCTTTCTGGTCGATCCTTTCCATCTGTAGGGTAGTGGGACAGACTCTGCTGAAGGAACCCAACCGCTAAGGGAAGGATTTTGAATGGTGTACTCTCTCTCCTATGTCTGTGTCCATGGGTGTGTGTTCTGACTTACCAGGTTCGTCCGTCCTGCCGTGTGTGTGTAGACGCCCCAGGTCAACCCCCAGCTGACGAGCAGGAACCCTCATGCCTCGGTGGCGGCTAGCAGGTCAAAGGTCAGGGAGAGGGATGGTCTCGCCAGTGACACTGCTGGTGCTGGTGCTGACGGCGAAGACCTCTGCGTCAGGTGAGTTAACAAGGCCCCTCAGACGTCTCTCGTCTCCTGAAGGAACCTTTCCAGTGTACACACACACACACACACACACACACATACACCCCTCCCTTCCCACACCTGCCTAAGTCAAACACACACACACACACACAGAACTGACATTTCCACAAACAATTATTACCACAATGTCCTCCCCACCTCCACCCCCCGCCCCCACCTCTCAAGACATGTCAGGAATGATTGGCGTTGCAGTCCCCCTCCTCCCTCCACCCCCTTCCCTCCTCAGCACACAAGGTGCCTGCAGGTGAAAGGGCGTGTTGTAAGGATAGGTCCTGGGATGGGGGGGGGGGGGAGAACATGTTGGGTCCTACACAGCTGCAAGAAGAAATGTCGGATTGAAGATCCTTACGAGGGAGTTAGACACAAGAAAGCCATAGTTCAATAAAGGTTTGAAACCTGATTTGTAATTGTCTTTATTGATTTACTTTAAGTAAGCACTGATTTCATTATTTCTTAAATAGATAGTATTAAAAATGCAAATATATACATATATACATGGGAATATACTCCCCTGTACACAACTGTCTGTATACACGTGTTATGTACATGCTTATACACATGCATACATTTAAGCACACACAGGAATGCATACACACAGACAGACAGACAGACACACACACACACATGCTCCCTAACACCTGAACTGCGTTTCAGGTGTGGGACAATCGCCTGCAGACGACCCTCCTCCACACCTGACTCAAGAACACACCTGCTCCAAGGCTGAAGCCCTAGAACCAACCCCTCAGTGCACGACACTGAGCCCACACCTGCTCCAGGGCTACAGATGTGGTAAACACGGGCCCCTACACCTGTCCCGGGGACACAGCAGGTGTGGGGCACTCGACGCACAGCTTGTGGCCGCTACTGTACATCTGGTGAAGACAGTTGCTGCCACATATGTGCACCTCGTCTTCCAGGGGGACTCGGGTGAGGCTGGCTTGGGTGACAGGTGTGGTAAGGGAGGGGTGGCAGGTGTGTAGAAGTAGAAGTAGTATTAACCTGATATTTCTAGTCACAGGGGCTGTAGAGAGGTAGGGCAGAGGGAAACGATTTGTCATAGACATCTGGTATGTGGAAATCCGAATCCCACACTCAAAACGTAGCCATTGCGAGTCATTGTTTTTTTTTTTTTCTCTCTCTCTCTCTCGTAGATGGACGTCTGTTGGAGAGCCTGTGGGCGAGTGGCGTTGGCGTGGTGGTGATGGAGGAGGGCCAGTGGTGGCGGGACCTCCAACGCCTCTCCTACAGCCAGGCCTCACAGCACGTGCTGGTGGGGGACCTGAGTTGGATTGCCAACATCATGGCTCAGGTGAGAGAGTCTCTCTCTCTCTCTCTCTCTCTCTCTCTCTGCTCAAAAGATAAAGATCTTTCTCTCTCCCATGAGTTTAACCTGTGGTAATGACTTACATTTCTTGTTTCCTTTTTTTTTCTTCTTCTTTTTTGCATTATCTTTGCTAATTTGCGTTTTCCCTTGTTTTCCTCTCCTCACAGGTCAGAGGCCTATATGCATCGAATAGCATCAGCGCGCTGGTGAGTAAAGCTAATTAGTGCTTAGGTAATTAATGCAGTTTACATTCCCGCTAATGAGATGTTGATCCAGATTTTTGAGCCTTTTTGAAGACTTTGGTTGAAAGGTTTGTTTGCTAAATTGTCTTACACAGAGTAAGGGGGGAATGGAGTAGCCCTTGACTTTATAAGGGTGAGGATCAAAGCTAAGCTTGGGTAGTATGTAGGGTGAGTTTTAGAGCTAAGCTTGGTAAGCATGTAGGGTGAGGGGGTCAGGGCTAATCTCTGGGTGGTATACAGGGTAACTCTTAGAACTTAAGCTTTTGGGGACGGTAAGTAAAACACACACCCTCCTCAAGTCTCGAGCTTGGCCAGAGTCCAGACTTCAGAAAAGCGTCCAGGACTCGGGTCTGTCTGCACGACAGACGAACCCTCTCTCCTCTAAACACGTCCCCTCGCCTCCGGCAGAAGACGCACTGGTTCTGGGTCTGCACAGGCTCTCTGGTGGAGCCCTCCTCCCCCGTCGGCAACGCCAGCGCCTCCACCAACGCTACGGCGTCGACAGCGCCCAGATCCTCCGTCGACAGCAACAGCGTCGTCTCCAACGCCAGAGGGCCGTCCTCAGACTCCACCTCCGGACCACACGCTGCCGAAGACGACGTCGCCTCCGCTTCAGGAGACTCCGAAGACCCTCAGGAAGGGACGAGCAGTGCTGCCGCCGAAGGACACCCCGCCAGCTCGAGGGGGAGGAGGAGGAGGGGGCCCCCAACTCTCTCCACCCCCAACACGCCACCAGTGTCGCCCCCGCCCAAGTCCGCCTTCGCCCTCGCCATGGATGACCTGTCGCCCGCCCTGCTGGAGGGGATGAGAGGCCTTCTGCTGGCCCAGGTCCGCCGGAGGACGACCCCGCCTCCCGCCATGCCACCCGAAGAAACACCCTCGAGGGCTTCGCTCGCCGGGAGCGATGAGGACCAGCAGCTCCTGCTGGGGACGTGAGTGATAGATGATATTGCTTCAGTTATTCACGTCTCAGACTGTGGAAAGCCGTGTGGCAGCTGATCCAAACACTCATAAGAATAGCTGAAGACATTTTTATTCACTTCCGCCACACCTACCACAACCACCACAACTACCACCCCTACCACAACAACAACTACTACTACTACCTCTGATGATTGCAGTAATGATATTATTATTAATTATCATCTAGAGCTCTGGTTATATGAACACCCTCCCAGTGTCACACTGAGCGCCAAGATTCCATTACCTCGTCAGCGTTTGTATGAGGTCTCCTGGTTCTCCACCTTCAGGAAAGTGATGGTGGGTGGCGTGGACATCCTCGTCGACGGGCGGTGGCGCCTCCGGAGGGCGGCATCGTGGGCGGATGGGCGGCTCCAAGTCTACGCACCCCTCTGGCCAACTCCACCTTGGAACTTGCATCGGAGGCTCGTCAGGTTTACCTGCCACAACGTGAGTTTACGGATACTCGAGGTTTACTGAAGGTATACACTATGGTTGGGGGACTTAAAGAGGTGTTTAAAGTGACCCTTAAAGGTGATGGATAAGGGGAGGGAGGGGTTTAAAGATGCCGGAGGTGAGTATAGGGACGATGGATATTTGACGTACCCAGGTATGTCTTATCTTCATAATAATGTCTGGAAACCCACAAATAATCTTTCCATCTGTCTTTCTCTCCACTCTCTTTATTGCGGTGGGCTCTACGCGTCAGTCCCGTCTTAAAATGACATAATGTATCTCGTCTTGGGGACTCGTAAGTGGGTACTCCCTCCCTCCCTCTCTCCTCTCTCTCTCTCTCTCTCTATCTATTTCTGTCTACCTCTCTATCTATCTATCTATCTCAGCGTCAGTATGACCGTCTGTCTAACACGTGATCTTAGAAGCCCACAGTCTTTACCATGCGGGGCGGAGGCGCAGGAGGCGCTGCTGGTGGCCTGGGTTCCGCCGAGGGCTACCTGGCCGAGTTGATGAGGGAGATGGGGCGGCGGCTCAACTTCACGTCCTTCCTCATCCCGACGGAGGGCTTCGGATCCCTCACGGCCAGCGGTTCCTGGAACGGCATGGTGGGCGTGATAGCCAGCGGGGTGAGTCCTGGGAATGGGGTTGGTGTCCTTCGGTGAGGTTGTTGTTGTAGGGGGTAGTTTGTGGAGGAGGGCTCTGGGGGTTTTACGTGAGAAAGACAGGCGACAGGAGGCCTGATTGGCGCCCCCACGAGTGGGTTGTCTGTTAAAGACAAAAAGAAAAGAGAAAGTTTAACGTGACAGGAAAATGTAATTCCCCTTAGCAATGTTCTTTTTTAAGGTATCACCGACTCCCCGCAGCTGCACATTAGCCTTCTACTGTCCCCATTGTCTTAGTGAGGTGTAGGGAGGGATGGGGAGGTCCCCTCTTGTTGGGTGTTGATTAGGGGTAAGACCTGAGAGGTTTGGGGACCACAGGTTAATGTTTAGGGCACTAACAGGTCATGTCAGGTCACCATATTACACAGGTCGGTAATCAGGTCCCACAGGTCACTACAGTAGGTCAGAAGACAGGTTCCACAGGTCATTTTGGGTAGGTTACGTTACGCTGAATAGGCTAGGCTAGGTTAGGTTAGGTTAGGTTAGGTTACGCTTCGCTTGGTTATGTTAGGTTAGGTTAAGTTACGCTGAGCTAAGTTAGACCAGGTCAACATAGGCTAGATTACGTTACACCCAACTAGGCAAGGCTAAGTAAAGCCAGGCAAAGCTAGGCTAAGCTAGACAAAGCTAGGTTATGTTAGGCATGGCTAGGTTATGCTAGGCAAGGCATGGCTAGGTTATGCTAGGCAAGGCAAGGCTACGCACAGTGAACCCCAGGAGTCCTACGCTCCTGCAGGAGGCGGACGTGGCGCCCCTGGACTTCACGCCCAGCGTGGAGAGGCTGGAGGTGGTGGACTTCTCCCGGCCGCTGGGGCAGGACGTGGTGGTCATCCTGGCCCAGGCCCCGGCCGTCCTCGTCAGGCCGTTCCTCCTCCTGCAGATCTACTCCCCACAGGTAAGAGGCCATTTTAAGGGTCACATCGTCACAGTTAGAAAATAGCATTTTGGGTATTGTGGTCCTCTGGGAATAGCATTATGTGAAAGACGGTCTCTCTCTCTCTCTCTCTCTCTCTCTCTCTCTCTCTCTCTCTCTCTCTCTCTCTCCCAGATGTGGGGTTGTGTGCTGGGTGGGGCCATGTTGGTTGGCCTGGTGATGGCCCGACTGGCGGTCCTGGAGGCAGAGATGGACGGTCGGCCGTACCGAAGAAACGTCTCCCAGCACCTTATCAGCAGCCTCAGCATACTCGTCTACCAGAGTGAGTGTCGGCATAGTCGTCTGCCATGGGTAAGGCTCTGCATAGTCGTCTACCAGAGTGAGTGTCAGCATAGTCGTCTACCAGGGTAAGACTCAGCATAGTCATCCACCAGGGTAAGGCTCAGCATGGTCGTCTACCAGGGTAAGGCTCAGCATAGTCGTCTACCAGGGTAAGGCTCGGTATAGTCGTCTACCAGGGTAAGGCTCGGCATAGTCGTTTACTAGGGTAAGGCTCGGCATAGTCGTCTACCAGGATAAGGCTCAGCATAGTCGTCTACCAGGGCAAGGCTCAGCATAGTCGTCTACCAGGGTAAGGCTCAGCATAGTCGTCTACCATCATACTCAACAATGTATCAACATACGACCACATTCACACTTATCTCCTCGTTGTATGTATCACTCACTCATCTCTCCAACAGTACGTATAGCGTTGTCTCCCCTCTACGTGCCAGCAGCACCCCTTCACTATAGTATGTAACTCACACCTGTCTCCCCCAGTATATATATAGCAGGGTCTGCACACCCACTTGTCTCCCCCAGTATATATAGCAGGGTCTGCACCCCTGCCTTTGCCTCCCCCAGTATATATATATAGCAGGGTCTGCACCCCTGCCTTTGCCTCCCCAGTATATATATAGCAGAGTCTGCACCCCTGCCTTTGCCTCCCCAGTATATATATAGCAGGGTCTGCACCCCTGCCTTTGCCTCCCCTAATATATATATAGCAGGGTCTGCACACCCCCATCTTTGCCTCCCCCAGTATATATATATAGTAGGGTCTGCCCTCCCCTCCCACCTTTCTCCCCCAGTATGACAGTATCTGCACCCCCACCTGACTCACCCCTTCCCTCCCCCCTCCCTTCTCTCTCTCTCTCTCTCCCTCAGGCAGCACCAAATGGCCCACTGGGGTGGCGGGGAGGCTCCTGGCCAGCCTGATGATGCTGGTGTCGCTAATCGTGGGCTCCCTCTACTGCGGCTCCATCACAGCCTTCCTCGCCATACCCTTCAGGTAGGTCGTGCTGGGTCGTTTCCTGCTGGTCGTGGTCAGGGGGGGTCGTGAGATGGAAGACGTACAGGGAGCGACGTAGTAGTTAAGCAAATGGGGGAGCAACTCAGGTGGATAATGAGGGAGTAGATTAGGTAATTAGAGAACCGGTAGTTAAGGAACCTAATTAGGTGACTAAGGAAACTAATTAGGTGATTAGGGGACCTAATTAGCAGTGTTAGGTAAAGAAGCAGACAGTAGCATAGATGATATAAACAAATGTGAGGACAAAGAAGGAAGTAATGAATATAACATTGACATAAGAGAGCAAACGACCCTTGAATACGACGGTACGACCCTTGAGCACGACGCTACGACCCTCGGGTATAATGATCTGGGCCTTTTAACCTGGCCTTTGCGAAGGATAGGGCCATTTTATACCCAAGGGTCACACCCTCGTGCTGAGGGATTCGGCTCCCTCGTGCTCGAGGATTCGAACCCTCGTATTCAGTGAGGGTTCGACAGGTGTTCACATGAGATGGTCTCTAATGATTGGTTGGTCTGGTGCGTGCGCTCGCAGGTCCGAGCCTGTGAACTCCCTGGAGGACCTGGTGGCCCGGGACGTGGTCCCCGTCGTCAGGAGCAAGGTCACCGTCTACAACTTCCTGAAGGTGCGTAAGTCACCCAACCAAAATCGCAATACCAGGTCCTTATGACCCCCGGCAATATATAGAGGGAGTTCGATCCTCTCTATGTGGAAGGGGAAGAGAGTTCGATCCTCTACATGAGGCAGGGGAAGAGTGTTCGATCCTCTATATGTGGAAGGAGAAGAGAGTTCGATCCTCTACATGAGGCAGGAAAAGAGAGTTCGATCCTCTATATGTGGAAGGGGAAGAGAGTTCGAACCTCTACACGAGGCAAGGGAAGAGAGTTCGATCCCCTATATGTGGAAGGGGAAGACTTCGATCCTCAACATGAGGCAGGAGAAGAGAGTTCGATCCTCTATATGTGGAAGGGGAAGAGAGTTCGATTCTCTACATGAGGCAGGGGAAGAGAGTTCGATCCTCTATATATGGAAGAAGAGTGTTCGATCCTCTACATGTGGAAGGGGAAGAGAATTCGATCCTCTACATGAAGAAAGGGGGAAAAAGAGTTCGATCCTTTATATGTGGAAGGGTAAAGAGAGTTCGATCCTTTATATGTGAAAGGGGAAGACGAAGTGATGACCTGATGATTTTGTGGCTGGCCCGCCTTTGCCTGGCCCGCGTCTCTCCTGGTCTCTCTCCCTTCCCCCAGAAACAGAATGAGGGACTCCTGGGGGAGGTGAAGTCCCGGATGAGGGCGCTGAGCGGCGAGGATATCGGCTCCTGGGCCTTCTTCAGGCAGGTGGCGGACGGCACGCACGCCCTAGTCGGTGAGTCGCAGACGGACGGACAGAGGGATAGATAGACAAGTATTAAGACGGACGGGGAGCTAGATAGACAGGTACTTGGACGGGGAGCTAGATAGATAGGTACTTGGACGGGGAGCTAGATAGACAGGTACTTAGAGGAACGGACAGATGGATTGACTGACGGAGGGATAGATAGACAGGTACTTTAGACTGACGGCGAGATGGATTGACAGGTACGCAGATGGACGGAGATATTGGACAGATTTTTTTAGCCCTTCTAACACCGCCACACCCACACTACACCCCGGTTCACGCCCTTCCTAACGCCCGTCCTGCCCCTCAGACACCCACAGCGGGGCGGTGGGCCGGGCCAGGAGCTTCGAGCAACGCGGGACCCGCTGCCGCTTCCACCTGGCACGGAAACCCGTCAAGGTGGACCTGGACACCATCGTCTACGCCCGGAACAGCTTCATAAGGACGCAGTTCAATGAGATGTACGTACGTACGTGTGTGTGTCCGTCCCTGCTGCAGGGTGGGTCAAGGTGGGGAGAAGGAGGTGAGGGGGAGTTGATTATTCTACTCATGAAAGGCCAGGACACAGGTTCGAGTTTCCTAAGAGCTGGTCTTAAGTCTCCAACAGTATTCGTTCTGATTTGTGAATTTGCATATGTGGGAAGTTAATGAGCTTGTGAAGTTACTGGCCAGACCATGCACATAATCATTTAGCATTATCTCAAATTTAATGGTCTCTCCTCCCTCACCAACACCAGCGTGGTCTCTCTCTTTCTCCCTCTCTCCAGCATCAAGTGGTTCACCTACTTCGGCATCGTGGAGAAGATGAAGAAACCTTACTACTCCATCCCCTGCGAGGCCAACCTTCGCTCAGACCACCCTCAGGCCATGACCCTACTGCAGGTAGGTCTCTTTCTGCGTGGGTTCCTTCCTCTCACGCAGGGTCTTATAGCACTGTGGTCCTTTTAGATGCCTAGCTATTCCTAGATGGTCCGTCCGTCCCTCCTCCTCCTCGACAGGTGGTTCCTGTTAAGGGTATTATGACCATTTAAACTAATGTTGAAGGTTATGCATTTGTACATATAGTGATTTAGGGTAATTAGCTTGGGTTACCACGGAGTCTTGTGTTTAAATTGCTTGTTTGTCAACAGACCCAAGGAGCCTTCTACGTCTTGGCCGTTGGGTTGTTAACGGCCTCGCTCATCCTGGTGGTTGAGACTATAGTGTCCCTGTGTCGGAAGGCCGTTGCTGACACCGGCCGGCATCGCCTGACACCCGCAGTTGTCAGGCTCCGTCCGACACCAGTCGTCAGTCATCTGCTGAGGCGTCCCCCTGTGAAACTCGCCTTTTGACACTTGTGTCATAAGGGCGCTTGATGGACATCATCTGCCACTTCTGCTGGAACGCACCATCTGACGCTCCTGCTGAAACGCACCGTCTGACGCTCCTGCTGAAACGCAGTCTAATAGTCCCGCTGGAACGCACCGTACGACACTCCTGCTAGAACGCACCGTTCGGCGCTCCCATTAGGATGCACCGCTTGAGATGAAATAAAGAATGAACCGTCTTTTCTAACACAACACACCATCTGGAGCAAGACACACACATACACACACACACACGCACACGCACACACACAACAGTACTGAGTGTCCACTGATAAGCTGTGCCCAGAACGTAATTTGCATAGTTGAGAGATAATGACCATTAGCGTTTTTTACTTGACCTAGGTGTAGAAATCCATTCCCGTACCGTAATTAAGAATAGATAATTGATTACGCACACTTGTCAGTTGAAGCATCTATTCTCTTGAACCATATATATATATATATATATATATATATATACACGTATGTCACATTCCACTATCTCTCATGTACGTGAAAAAACGCCTGCAGGTCACACGAGGGAAGGCTAGAGGTCGCACCAGTATACCCTGGGGTCGTACCCTCATGCTCAAAAGTCGTACCGTCGTGTTCAACGTTCGTACCGTCGCGTTCAACGGTCGAATCTGTCTGAAATCGGTGCGAGCAGTCAACAAAGAGAAGCCAGGCGCTCTGCAAATGGCGGCGGGTTCGCCGAAGTCCCGGCACATTTAGAACCACAAATCACCCGCAAGAAAGCTCGACCCCCTGCTGTGCATAGATGATAACGAACTCGCTAATATCCACCCACAGGGCAGAGACCAGTCATAAACCTCAGCGCTTCGCTATAGACTAAAAAAAACTTAATGGCGCGATTTGACAGCCTAGCCTACATCACTACTAAACACAGAATACGAAACTCAATGGTGCAAGGTGACAGCTTAGCTGTAAAATACCCAACTCAATGGTGCAAGGTGACAGCTTAGCTGTACAAGAGTGGAACCGCCTCTCGTAGCTTCCTAATGCGAATATATGACAAAATATGACAGCAAAGGATGATATATATTGTTGCAGGGTGATATACTGTCATGAGGTGTCTTAAGGTGGATCCTACGTGGGCAATTTTGTCAGGGCATTTGTTATGGCGTGACTAGGTACGGTAGATAGGCTACATATAGACACGGTCTGTTATGATATCACCTATATGTTGTTACTGTTTAATAATATGGTTTTTAGTTTTACAAGGCTGTTTGTGCGTTCGTTAGGTTGTAAGCTGGGTTATAGAGTCAGCTGATAGGTTATGTTGATTATTAAAGTTGGGTTAGGCTATATTACGTAAGGTTAGATTATGTTGAATTTCGCCATAGTTATGTATGGTCGTATGTTTGATCATATTTGGATATGTCACAGAGTTAGGGCTGTGGTGTCATATGGCTGCTAATGGCATCGTCTCAGTCAGTGAGTTTAAGGTGTCATACAAATGTCACATGACACGCAAAGGGTTATGTCATACATGTCAACTGATTATGACACAGGCTCATGGTCTCATAAATATGTCACATTGAACTGAGGGGACATGGTGTCAAATAATGACAGCTATGACACACGAAGTTATGGTGTTATATGACAGAAGATGGTTCTGATGCCATGACACGCATGCTCCACACGGGGTGGGTTGGTACGAGTCAAATAGGGTGTGCGTGTGTGTATGTGTCAAGCGGGGGGGAACAGATCAACCATACACATTCACCACCTCACACGCGAACAGGTAAGATCCTTCCTTACTTAATTCACTGAGCACGACAATACGAGCCTTTTAGGTTTGGTTTCCTGAGGCCTTTAACATTTACCTTCTGTTCAGTGTCAATTCATTTAACAGGGAATCAAGAATGTTGAAGGTAAGAGAACGTTCACAGAGACATGCCATATCCTCACGCTGTTCTACCCATCAAAACATACCAAAGCATAATTGTAAAGCTCTCATTGTTCTTCGACTGTGAACAAGCCTGAAGAACTGGATGGGGAAATCTTCCGAAATAACAACCAGGAAAATGTGCAAAGACTGGAAATTTAAGACGACTTGGAAATGTATAGAGTCTTGTTGGTCGAGAAAAGATGAATAATTTACTTTGGGGAATGGCTTATAGTTTTGTAAATGTTGGTGCTGGCTGTAATGATATTAAAAGTAGGTATAGTAATTATTTTCTTTCCTAATGCTAATATTCCACTCATTGTCTATTCCTATTAACAAAATGTTTTTGCAATCATCGAGTGATTGGACGTACTTAAGAAAATAAAGATAAGAAAGATAAAGAATTTTCTGTGAATAAAGATGTTACAAATTAGCCAACAAGAATTGTTTACAATTTTTTTATTTCCTTTCTCTGTATTCGTCTGTTTATTCGGCGAATAAATGAAATAGAAATTGTTATTCGGTCAGATTTTTGTTTTGACGTTTTGTTGACGCCAATAAAACATGAAATAAAATGTTCACTGGAATTTTAGTTGCTTTGCGCATGCCGTGTTTCATTTGTTGTTCCTGCCATTTGCAAAAGAATACGTTTGAATTACCTGTAGAGTATTTCCTGTCATCGCCCCGCAGGATAGACACAAGGCACCTCTAGCGCGACAGAGATATGTGTATTTCACCACCAGGCGTCCGAGAAGTATGTGTTTTGGGGGAAAAATGGCAACAGTTTCGCTTCGATAAATGACGGGAACTGACAACCACAACTTCTATAGAATCTCCAATGTCAGTTTGGTGTGAAAGTGGTTTAAATGGTAGTGTGCTAGAGCGGTTGCCATTCAAGAAACGTCTACCCTTCCATGTTCAACGACTCGTTGAGTTCTTGCATTCCATTGGAGTCATCCATTCGCCTAAATAAGGTATGGAACATTACGTGGGTCAAGTCCAAATCAAATCAAATACGACCTGAAGTACGTTAGGTTAGGCTAGGATAGGTTAGGTTAAGCTCAGACTTAGCAATGCTATGCTAGGCTATGTTACGCTAAAGCAGACTTAACTAGGCTAGTTTAGGCTAAAGTAGACTTAGCCAGGCTAGGTTAGGCTAAAGTAGGCATGGCTAGGCTAGGTATTTTGGGTTGAGTTAAATATATGGTTTGTTTTTTTGGCTCGCGTGTCTGTAAGGTTCTCGTCATAATTTGTTCTCTCTAATTTCCTCGGATCCTCACAGCCCTCCCCACTTCACTGGGGGGGGGGATCAATGGAAGATAAACAGTATGTGGGACGGGGCTGTACATTTATTTATTGGACATGTATTTCATCCTCTCCTCACAAATTCCCCGCTCCTAATATCATATCAATGACCGTGTGAAGTTATCTTCTAAAACGGTTAATTATGAAGATGGTGCATTGAAATATAATTTTGATGATTGCTTTGGTGTGGTGGTTAGTGATACTCAGCTTGAATCACGCACGGGGACCGCACGTGGGCGTGAAGTCGGGCCCACGGCCAACCCAGCTGTGCATCCGTTATATGAGGCAGCTCGAACAAATGAGTGTTTGGCTTAGGCTGGGCGGGATTGCCCGTACCGTCTATGGTACCGTAAAATAATAAAAGAAAAGGTAGTGTTTTTTGGCTCCATTAACGACTCCCAGCTCGACCCTAATAAGCGGGTGCGCTTATCCCCTCTCTCTCTCTCTCTCTCTCTCTCTCTCTCTCTCTCTCACACACACACACTTAATCATTCCTTTTTCCATCCATTCTATCCGTCACCTTTTTTTCTATTATTTCTTGCCCCCCCTCCCACCTAGTACGACCTAGCACACCGGGAACCAACAACTCAGCACATTTTTCCTAGAAATCAGTTAGGGTAAAAAAAAAAAGTTTTCACAGACGCTGCTATATTCTCTGAGTTATGGCAATAGATTCACAGGTTGGTGTCAGTCTGTGTGATGTAGTGGCTACGCTGATTGGATTGCGTGCCGCGTTGAGGGTAGGATATATATATATATATATATATATATATATATATGTGTGTGTGTGTGTGTGTGTGTATTAAATCGCAAATAGAGTCGATCTGTGATGAGAGTCTGTTGTTTGCAAGAGTGCGTTGGGCTTCCTCCCTCCTCACGCACACACACTTAAACGACTTGACTTGTGTAACGAGCCAGCCCAGTACCAAAGTGCGTTAAACGCTGGCCCAGTGAGGAATGACCTCAGGGGTATATAAAGAGAGTGTGTGTGGACCCTGGATGTCGTTGACAAAAAGAGAGAAACATAAAAAGAAAAAGCGTTTTGTGGGTCCTTTGTACCGTGTTGACTCCTCGTATATATAGAGAGATTCCCTCGCTCTGTATAAACATGTGTTCTGTCGGAACCCCCGAAGCCAAATTAACCAATTTCCGGCCATATAATTTGCCTTCTGGCCAGGTCACGACATGCGCAGGTTATGAAGAGCAGGAGGAGACGTGCCTTAGGAATGTGACCTGGGGGAGTGAGTTTACGTGACCTGGGTCGTACTGTCGTGCTTAAGGGTAGTATCTTCGTACCAAAGGGGATAATTAACACATGCATGTAATTGAACATTAATTGTTTTTCAGAGGTTTTCTAATGCAGGAGACACACACACACACACACCCTCGGGTAATTAGCTGGTCATTAGCAAAACACGTAAGGCAGTTTAGAACATAAGCTGGTAATTAACCTAGAGTCATTAAGTAGCATGAAGGCCAGAATAATTACCTAGTCTATAGTCTCTGGGGGTAATTATCTAGTTTGAAGGCCAGAGTAATTACCTAGCATGATGTGCGGTAATTAGTACGACACAAAAGCCCAAATTAGGTCCATTGATTAGTTGGTGGTGATGAATTTGATTTCTAGATTCCACATATATACTTTTTACGAATCTATCACTCTGTCTGTCTATCTGTCTACGATCTATCTATCTATTATCTAACCCTCGTTTTCTTTGCTCCGCTGCAACAAAAAACGAGATAGGGTAGACTTCCACTGTAACCTGAGGGCGACCTCTACCAGGGATGTGGAGGACAAGGGACGTGACGCTACTGCCTTGGGCAGCCGTGACGGCCTGGCTGGCGTCACTCGTTACGCCCGTCACGCCCACCGTCACCTCTGACCTCTTCTTTAAGGTGCGTCATACACACTTTTCTCACCTTTCGGCATCTTGGATGATGATAATATTTGAATTTTTCATCTTATTTCCATTATGTAACAAATATAATTAGATAATTCAGGTATCTTTTTTTATTCCTCTCTCTCTCTCTCTCTCAACACGACCGGGCAGGTATCGAACCCGGTGTTACCAGACCTGATGCGTTGCAAGCTTGAGTCGTGGCTCCTGTCAGCCAAGCTGTCGTGCTCTGCCCAGTGTCAGCGGACGTCCCAGTGCTCCATGTTCTGTCTGTCTGGTGAGTTTAAAGGTCAGCAGTGTGGGAGTAAAATTGGTCAGGAGCATTGCTGAGCGAGTGTCAGCCAAAGGGCATCTTCAGTGTCAGCCAAGGGAATCTTCAGTGTCAGCTAAAGAGCATCTTCAGTGTCAGCCAAGGGCCTCCTCAGCGTCAGCATTCGATATTATGGTCGACTAAGTGTCAGAATTTAGACATATTTTATATATCTTCCTCGAGTCTAGTGCGAGAGTCATGTTAATGGTGTCCTTTTGTTTTGTCATCAGGGCCTGAGATATTCTAGGATGTCAGTATCTCGTATCCCGAGAGACGCCAGGATACCCGCTGTTTGAGAATCCTGTCTCTCGACTCTCTTTACCTCTCTCTCTCTCTCTTCGAGCTCTCTCCCTTCCCTCGTCTTCTCACCAGTTGAGGAGGAACAGAGAAAAAGAGAGAGACGACACACCTTCTACAGGAGTACACAACTCTATCCCTCTCCTGCAGGAGGCAACTGCGATCTGTACAACGCCAGGGTCGCGAGGAACTGGGCGGGCGAGGAGGAAGGGAGCAGCGGCAGCACCCCCCTGGCGGGAGTCTGCTACTCCAGCTGGGGCAGCGCCCTGATGTCCTCCGCGTCCATCGCCGCCTCCAACGACTACAGCGAGCAGTACAGGGGCGAGAACGCGATCGACGGCTTCTTCTGCAGCGGCCTCAAGAGCTGCTACTGCTCCAAGAGCACGACCAGGTCCTACCTGGCAGTCTCCCTCGGCGCCCACCGAAGGGTCGTCTCCGTCCACGTCCAGACGGCGTCGAGCTACTTCAAGAACGTGGAGGTCCGCGTCGGGAACTCCTCCTCTCATGAAGACGGGTTCTCCGCCAACGTCCCGGTCACGACCCTCAAGGAGACGGTGACGGCGAAGACCGTGATCAAACTCGAGTTCTCGGAGCCGGTGGTCGGCTCCGTCGTCTCCCTCCAACAGGAGACGGACTCGCCGTACAACCTGTGCGTCTGCGATGTCCAGGTGTACGCAGAGTCGTAGGTGGTCGTGCGTAGGGCGCGCGTAGAAGGGGAGTAGGAGATCCGTCTGGCGTACCTCTGAATAGAATGTATACTACGGGCTAAGATGGGATGGGGCGGGAGGTTTACAGGCTGTGGTTTAAGTAGATTATGCTACGACGGGAGTTTACAAGGTACACTGTAACAGACTACAAGCGAGAAGGGGGAGGGGACTAAGAAGTGTCCAGATGTGGGTAAACTCCGGTACAAGGGGGAGAGGGAGGGTTGCGGGTTTACATGGGTAGCGTAGAGGTTGGAGAGCTTTACTTGAAGTGCTCAGTGGTCTTACTCAAGGGATTTGACAGACACAAATAGATGGACGGAAACGACAACCAAAAGACACATTGTATATGCAGACGGTAGTTCCATCAAATCCTTCACAGTCGCTCAGTATTCATTGTTCTTAATTACTGTTTTGATTACGTGAGTTTTGATTGGAATAAAACAATAGATAAACCTAATGAGTCTGATTATCACGTGTATGATTGGTTGATTGTCAACAGACACACACACACGTACACAATCCCTGATGGATTAAGGAGAGAGACATGAATTGGCTTCGAACCCAGCAATGGGGGGTTTTCCATGGTCAAAAGTGCATCATTCTGAGCCACAACTTACGTACACACCCGTCACGCTAGGGGCCCCAGAATGCACAGAAGTAAAAGGCAATGTAACCCCTCCACACCCCCTCTTACTCCAAGTACTATCTGCTGTACCATGAAAGTAGACCCATACCATGGGACTATGGCCATACAGTGGGAGTAATGTATAAAAATTACCAACATTGTCTTGGTACCTGGTTGGTGTAATTTTGTCATTATCCTTTTTTTTTTTGTTACCCCAGGAATAATTGAAGGTAATGATGTACAAGGATGAACGCCGGGGAGGCAGAAAAAATATGTATTTATTGGGATAGTGACGATGATGAGCTCCCAGCACGGCGACAAGGCTGTGGTGTTTCGTTTTATTTCGACCGCTCTCATAACGGAAGTAAGGAAGGGTGAAAAACGCGTCGAGAATTTAAAGAAAAAAAAATGTGATTTTAATAATGGTTTAAAGAGATTTTAAGGTATTGGAACATTCGCCGTATGGGAAGGTTTATATCCTTTAGGAAAGACTATCATTTTATTGTACCGGACAGCCATCCTCTTGAGTGGGAGGATTTGGAGGGGGGAGGACATTGGAGGGTGTAGGAGGAGGGAGGGGGCACTCAAGGGGTGGTTGGAGGTTGAGGGAGAAGGGGGAAGAAAGGCCGTACAGGTGGGATGGTTGGAAACATATAGTGGAATCAGTAATTATGTGAAACTAAGGCCGGTCACTGAAACGACCGAAGCTTCGAATCTCAATATTATCGAATCCCAACATGTTCGAATCTGGGTTACAGGTCGATTGAAGAAATTAGACTATAAGAGAAACATTCAAACTCATTCTATAGAGGATTTCCACAAGGCAGTGATGGCCGAGTGGTTAAGGCGTCTGACTAGAAATCAGATGGGATCTTCCCGCGTAGGTTCGAATCCTACTCACTGCGAGACGTTGACGCTTTTTTGTTTTCTTTTTATTTCTCGATGAGTGACGCCGACCCATAGCTTCTCTCCCGATTCGCACACAATAACATATGCCCTTAACCTCCTTCGTAACTTCGTCTTTTTGTATCTTTTTGCTTTGTTATTGACCTACTTTGATCTCTGAACCGTGTGCATTTGACGTAAATCCATGCTATCATCATAGCGAAGCCCTAAAATAAAAATTAATAAAGTAAAATAAGTGATAATTTATACGCAATACGGATAACACACACACGACTCACATGCAGAAATAAGCACAAAAAGCACAGATAAATAATAAAAAACACAAACAAAAATTTAATCATCTAAAATACGCACAGAAAGCCAATAGAGAATGTCCGGAAGAAGGCGAGAAAGATGGAACAAGAATCGTGGAAACTGAGTTACACGCAAAGGTTGAGCAGTAGATTTCCCCACATTGGAAGAGAGAAGAGTGAGGGGAGGTGACGTGACGTTTAAGTTTCTAGTCAGATTCGTTACCCAGAAAGTGAACAGTTTTACGTTTGGGGTAGAACAACCAGAGGAAATATCATGAAAGAAAATTAGGAACAATAAAAAATAGGAAGTTTTTTTTATAGTATAAGAGTGGTGAATGTATGGGATAAACTGAGTGAGGATGTGGTGAATGTGGAGAACATACTGATGCTTAAAAGGCAGGTTGATAGAGAATGATTAAGACATGGGTCCCTATGGGTGTAATATCCCTCCCCCTATGATACAAAAACGTAAATACAAATGATTATTTACACAGAAAGGTAAAATGCAAGGAAATAAATTCAGTTCAAAGTTTTATATGAAATTTAGCTGTATAGTTTTGAAGAAAATCCATTAACATATATGTGAAATTAGCTGTTAAAAATCTTCCTGTTAGGGTGATGTATTACTTTTTATCTAGGTTCCCGTTATTGTACACAAACGCTGTATTTAATAGTAATAAAGACGACAAATAAATGTTGGTGTAAAAATACCTAAGTCTGCCATCTCCACCATTTTCTCTGATAAATCAATTGTTTATGGTATAACCTCTATAAACTTTTAAGCTCCGGAGTTATTGAACGAAAATGAACAAAAAACCCAAAGTTAAGATAAAACATTAGTTCTGCGTATAATTGTAGAGGCATATGCATATGGTCAGGAACGAAAATGATCTCATAAATCAATAAATGTATTTTTTTTCAACGATTCGTTGTTCATTTGCTTGGCTGAGAGAGAGACGGGAGGAGGGTCGTCTGCATCCTAGGCTCCTGTCAGGTGTAAACAATGGCTAGTGTTGGCGGCTGTTGTGAATCTTGCTCAACTCATTTAACGTTTATATAGACAATTAGAAGTATATAGACTTCTTCGGGGTTGAATTACTATACCAGCCGACCGCCGTGGGTGTCAGGTGTAAATGTAAATTGGAAAATTCATTCGTAAGCCATAGATTTTTGAAATGTGTTAAAGGCCAATGAGACATGAGTGAGCCAGATAACTATGGGATGAAGCAAACTGAGGCAAGATGCTGTTATAAAGTGCTATGCCTATCGTAATAAGGTGAGTTTTTTAATGTTTCTACTTCAGATTATTGGTAGTTCAGTGTAGTGTTACTTAAGAGGGATTGGAGGGGATGGTACAGTTTTTGACATAGATTATGCAAAGTTTGGCGATCTTGTAGTTTTAGCCTCCAAAATAAGGATAGTTTATTACGGGTTTATTTTAGCTTATGGGTAGGTTAGTGCAGTGCTACTTTAACTTGAGGTGTTCTTTGGTTAAGTTAGGGTACATGATGTTACGTTGTTACCCCTAGTGTAGGTGACATTCCCATACGTTATATCTAGTTTGAATTACGTTCACCTGTGTTATTTTTAGGTTAGCGTACATTTTGTTACGGTAATGCTAGGTTAGATTATATTCAGCTACATTATTCGTAGCTTAGATTACATTCAGCTAAGTTCATTCTAGGTTAATGTACAGTTCTATACGTAATTTCTAGGTTAGATTACATTTAACTGCGTCACTTCGAAGGTAGATTATATTCAGCTACATTACAGCTAGGTTAGCGTACATTCAATAGGTTTTAGGTAAGATTACATTTACCCATGTTACACCAAAGTTAGGTTATATTACGTTACGTTATCCCGGGTTAGGTTTCGGTTGTTTACATTATGTAGCAATATTCGTGCATTGCCTTAGGTTTGGACTGTGCAAAAAAAAATTTGTTGTGCATATTTTTGCTCCACTTTTTTTTTTTTCATTGCCCTGCCCACTGTTTGGTTAACTCGATAATCTCTTTGTTGAGTTTATTGTTATTATTATTGTTATTATTAGTAGTAGTAGTAGGAGTAGTATTTTATCTTCTCATCAACAAATTAATTGTATTTTTCAATATTTTGAGTGTCATGATACATGTACAGATTTGGTCAAAAACGAGCGAGGCTACACAGGTAAGTATACCATATATGTATGTATGTAAATATAAATAGGTATACATTTCGTTAGATATATGTATACTAGTTGCTTGAGCTTTGGCTGTACGCCTGTGCAATAATTGTTTACAATTAGTTGGGTACATTGGGAGTATTTTTTTTCTTTAATCACTTATTTCTGTATGTAGGTATTTTTTAAATGTTTTGACTGAAATTTAAGGTGCATATACACGGAATGAAAGGGTTCAGCACAAGTTAAGGTCTTAGAGTACGAAGTGATATCATAACAGAATTTCATATAACATTGTGTAGGGTTATATGACATTGATATATAGCGTAGAGTGAAAAGGGGACGCGATCATATATAAAGAATTGTAACTGGGAAGCATGCAATGCATCTGGGGACAGACGGGTGTATCTGTGGGGGGGGGGGGGTTGGCAGTATATCTGGGGGCAGACCTTGTGTCTGGGGGAGGAGACTGTATAACTGAGAGGAGGACAGCAGTGTACGTGGAATTGATCGTATATTCAATTACGTATTCTTTTTAGAAGAATATGTCTTTCTTTGGCACGAGAACAGTTTTCAAAGTGCAGTGATAGACGTGGGGTAGGGACAAAGATGGATAAAACTAGATATAAACAACAGCCGGGAAAGCCTTTGATATTCTGGGAACAAGTTCAGTGACTCGATTATTCCCGCGAGAGGTCAGGGTCGACGATTCAGGAATATTAATGTAAGGAGACCGAGGCCACTTTGTGCAGGGGCTCCTTTGGGGGGGTGACGAGTGAAGTGCGGGAAAATGTTCGTGTCGGCTCCCCCACAAATGGCATTGAATTGTGAGGGGTTAATGCCACACCGCTAGGGTTGGATGGGGGTTGCAAGGAGACGAGGACACTTAGGGTTATGTGGGGTTGCATGGGAGTACATTGGAGGGTCGGATAACAGAAGACATGATGGTCTATGACAAGGTTTTCTGCTGGAGGATAGTAACTGTATCTTAAATTCCCAATCTACATATAAGGAGACAGGATTATTTTTTTCCTAATGTTTGATTATTTAGAGAAAACAGAGGTGTAATGAAATAGAAGATAAAATTATCAATAGAGGTTTTCAGAATTAATCACTGATTATTGATCATGTGGATGGATGCTGTTGATGGAGTATAGAGAAGGAACATATGTAATAGAAATATATACTTAATTCTCTAACGATAGGACCTCTCATGTATGTGTGTGTGTGTAACTGCTTCGCCAAGACATACATGCTCAGGTCAAGTTATGCTGATTAACTTAATTCAAGTTGGATTAATTAACTAAAGGAAGAAAAGTCATGCGAGTCGTTACTCAAAAAAAAAAATTACCCTGTGGCAATTATCCACAACTTAATTATTTACAAAGGTGTTCCCAGAGAGAGTCATCTCCATGGGGTCAGGGTTCGATTCCTTTTTGGTGAAAGATTCCAAAGTATGAGTTACATTGTTTACGAGTACTTGCGAAATGCTTTTGCCGGAAGCCTGGGCTAGCGCGTAGCGCGCACCGCAGGAAAATTAAGGGTGACGAAGAATGGGTCGTCTGAATTAGGTGTTGTCAGGTGTTATGTTTGTTTGAGATGGACGAATTGCTCGTTTGTGGTGTGAATGCCAGAAGCCCCACGTGTGGGGTGAGGAAGAGAGAAAAACACTTGCAACGTGGGCTGAAGGAGTGACATCTGACAGCCAATGAAGTGCTAGCTCTCGGGACAAAGAAAGAGGTAGAGGGAGAGAGAGACCCTGTGGAATTTCTGAAAGTTGCTTCCCCTCTCTCTCTCTCTCTCTCTCTCTCTCTCTCTCTCTCTCTCTCTCTCTCTCTCTCTCTCTCTG
>JAYMFT010294579.1:0-10321 GCA_038088735.1 Panulirus argus | reverse complement strand
ATGATATATATATATATATATATATATATATATATATATATATATATATATATATATATATGTAAAAAGAAACATGGAAAAATTAAATAACCCATGTTCCATATGTGTTTAAATCTGCTTTAGTATTAGTGAAGTCAGCCAAGTACAGTGATACATTGCTACTTGTTAAACAAATATTTTCAGGGCACAAAAATACAGACATGAATATTCTAGTGACAGTAATGCATGCTTATAAAATAAGAAAACACTTATAAGTAAATAGGCATAAAATATTTTTTTGGAGGGTGAATTTTAAAATAGTAAATTAAGAAGCAATGAGAAGTATGACCTGATGGATACATTGTTTTAATTTGATAGAGATCCAGCTAAGAAAAATAAAAGAAAAACTACAAACATTAAAGACAAAAGAAAATTGTAACACATACAATTCATCCATAATTACTGTGCTAGAGTAAAACTATTATAAAAGTGGTAATACAAGTGCTTACTGTGCTGGAGTAAAACTGTTATAAAAGTGGCAATACAAGTGCTCTGAAGGTAAAACAGAATAAACAAATTCCCTCCCTTGAATTGAACATAATAAACATAAGCTTTAGTGCTGTTGGACTGTACCTTGGTCTTCCTGCCCACCTTATGCTCACTGTCCTTGAACACAGAGGTGTCCCGGAAGACGACAGCCCTAATCACGCCCTTTATCTGCTCCTCAGGCCAAGAACCCAGTAAGATCCTCTGTGGACGTCCACGTCCCTTGGGCCTCATATCCCCTGGCTCCTGTGATGGGCCCAGCAGATTGTGCACTCGATTGGCATACAGCACAAACGTTGGGTATGGGATGTCATACTTTCTGGCAGCCTGTAAAACGAGTATATTTCTGATTTCTTTAAAAAAGCTAACACTGAATACTAAAAGAAATTCTCTAGAATGTGCAATATCTACTTTGATTTGGATCATACCATAATAAATTATTCATATCAAAGTGCAGCTAGGCACTGACCTGAGAAAGTGACAGCCCTTCCTTTAGCACTGCATGGATTGCCTCTGCCATGGTTTCAGGTCTCCAAGACTTGAGCGGCCCGCGCTCACGAAATCGGAGGTTTTGTAGAAGAGACTGCGTCTGGTTCCAGCTCTTCTGCCAAGCTGCCTGCACCTGCGCCTGGTATGTATCTGCCGGAAAGGGACGTGTTAGTTATGGCTACCAATACAAATGACTTTGATGTTCCTGTGATTTGTCAGTGGCCTTCATATTTTCAGACTTTAAGGTATCAGAAAAGAAAATGTAACAATAGGAGCAATTATGTTAAACGGTAGTAAATAATGGGATGTGATACGCATGAAGCAATATAATCTACCTATCTGTCTATATAGCTGATGCCCATTCCCTCTGGGAACTCCCTCAAAAGGGTGGCCATGGCAAAAGTCTACATAACTGATGAACTCCAGCACTGAAATATACTCTTAATGCATAAGGTGGGGCTACAAGACTATAAAATAGCATGATACATAGTAGCGGAAACATGCAGTTATGATTCACAATACCCCTGGCATCCAGGCTGGATAGCTATCAAAGCAGTGTATGCCAAGGTATTAGAAAGGATAAGCTACATGGGCTATAATATTCATTGGGACTTATTTCTACCTCCTATCAAATTTCTTTCCAACTTATTTTTGAGTTTCACTTCCTTGTAAAATCACTTTTTCTCTGTAATGCTTTTGAATTTTTTGCTACATCCCAAGGTCTATATTTTACTCACTTTCTGTGAAAACAATTCTGCCTGTTTAACCATTTGTTTTATTTGCTCATCTTGCTTGGGTTTTGCCATATGTATTTAGTTCTATAGCTTTTCTCATTTTGCTTTTACCACTAAATCTGTTTAGCCTCCTTTACATTAGTCCCTCCCCCATTTAGTTGTAGAAATGAGTATTTTGCTTTGTTGTCTACTCTCTTACTTTAGCTTCTTTTATTGTTTCATTTTCCTTGTTTTTTCTGACAGACCGTACCCTTTTATGTTTAGTGCCTTTGCTTTATTTTAACACTGTTTCTGTTTAGTCTTTCATATAACCCCCTCATTTAGTTCATTAGCTCTTTAGCACAACTAGCTGCCTCCTCAAAACATTTCCACAATCCTAGAGTTTGGGATGATAAAATCATACTCACAGCTAAGCTAAGGTCACGGTAACCCTATTTGAGGCACATCACAGCTTTGCTAATTATGTTACCTTGTGAGAGCCCATTCAAGGTCCTGTCCTAGGCTAATCAAACATAAGGAGCTGTCACTTGTGATTTCAGCAGGGCTACACAGTCTCACCGGTGTAAAAAGTGAGGTCTGGCTGGATACTGTTCTAACGACAGATGGCCAACCTCCATAGGTTAGGTGATGAAACAAGTCAACGAGCCTGGTGGCCACACCTTAACAACTGCACATGTTACAAGCCCATGGTGTATTTAACGCTCACCACCTCAAATAACTGGGCATTACTGAAGTCGAGTCAGTTAAGCAGTCTTATGATATTCTGACTTTAGGAGCCATCTGATGCTCATCCACCATCAGTAGCAAAAACTAGATGACTCCTAATTCACCACATCCTTTCTCCTGCACCATCAATGTAAGATACCTGTTTAACCACACCTGCTTCTTCTGCACCACCTGAAGCATCTGCCCATGAGCCACACTACCCTGTTTTATTAATAAAATGCTATCATGCTGCTTGCGTTTCTGTACACCCTCTAAACCTATTAACATTAATACAAAACCTGAATACCAGCTAAACTGGTAATCACCTGGAGATGACCTAAGAGGTGACACAGTTTACAAAAGAACTGATCAACTCAATGGCACTACTGGGCATACAATCTCCCTTCAACCCAGCATACCAGTTTGCCCTAGCAGAAGAAATCCTCATTGCCAATTATATAACTGGTGACAATAAAATATATCCACGTATTCCTGGCATTTTCACCAGACACATTAAAAGATTTCAGTACTATCATCTTGAACCAACCAGAGATCAACAAGTAAAAGACTAAAAATCACCCTCCTGCAGATCACCAGCACTAGTGTGGACTCCATAACTCCAACTTGGTTTATCCGTCACATGCAGAAGCTTTGACAAATGTCCAGGGGGCCATGCTCTGCTGACATGCTGTAGATGCTTTTTCTACAATGTTTGTCACAGCCTATCCAGGTGGCACTGGTCACCATTCCCCCTGCCACCTTGCTCTCATGGCTGATCAGTCTAACCAGATACATGCACAACAGTTCCTGATTCCCCTCGCCCTCATATCCTCTGATGTTCCACCAAATAATCAATTCTCTTAACCACTGGAGCAAACTGATGTGAATGTGGTCCTCATTTCAACCCTCTCTACTGCTCTGAATTGCCTCAAAGGCCTTCAGCAAAGGCTTGACATCTACTTACAACACCTGTCCAGGTGCCAGACCTCTGCTGTTTCAGATATGTAAGTACCAAGCTTCCTTGCAGGTGGTAGGCAAAATATCACCTGCAGAAACTTTTGACAGCCAGTATTTCTACCCACCTGAATGCCCACCTATTTTATGTTTCTAACTCTCTCTCTGACTGCCATTTCATTATTGAGATGCATGATGCTGTCATTGTCATTCAACCATACTCAAGAGCCAAGTCTCACTATACCTTTTGATATGACATTGCCTACAACAAACCCACCTTCGGCTAGATAACTTTACATTGGACCTAGGGCTCTGGCAGGTGTTACAGAGGTTTTTCCTCACAGCAAAGGTTCAAAAACTCAACATAAGCCATGACATTCTGGAACATCAAGACCGTGTGGATGCAAGGAATAACACGCTACGGCACTCTTCCTCAGTCACCTCTGTGGAACCGATTACTACCCACATCGCTCCACATTCATCATTGTCATTCACAGACATCTTAATGGAATTCTCTGATATCACCAAGCCTGTACTGGACACCACTACCATCAGCACTACTGGAACTCCTGCATTTGCCATACCACAACATCTCCCACCGAAGAGTCTGAAGGTTGCTAAGGTGGAGTTCAACAAAATGGAGCTGGGAATCATTTGTCCCTTTGCTAGGCATCTCCACTACATCTGATGGTGTCCTTGTGGTAACCACTGCTCCCTAAACGTTTACCTCATTACAGCACTAGGACCCCTAACCTATTCACTACCTGCAAGGCCTCTCTTAACCTTCATGACTCAGAGGTCTTCTCCAAAATTGACCTGGTTGGTGTTTTCCACCATATTCCAGTAGAACCTGCAAACATTCTCAAAACAGCCATAACAATCCCATTCAGCTTATTGAATATGCATGGAAACTTTTGATATTAGAGAACACATCCGAGACGTTCCCAAAGTTTTCCTGACCAGGCACTTGGTGGCATCTTTAGCTTCTGTGCATACCTGGTCAACATTCTAAAGGCCAGCTGTGATAAGGAGCAACACTTACAACATCGTCCCTCTGTATGTGGCAGAGAATACTGAGTCCAGGTCAACCTTGACAAGTGTATGTTTGGCATCACTTTGCTTATTTTCCTTGGCCACCACATATCTGCAAAAGACATCCTCCCCTTGAATAGATGACAGATGCAAATACTTTCCTCGGCCAATGTCACCATAGGAGTTGCATGAGTTATTGGGAGCTGTCAACTGTCATCATTTCATTCTGTATTGTGCCAGTATCCTTCACCCCCTTACTGACCTTCCCAAGGGTACTAAGAAGCACTCTCACATCACCCTTGGGTGGAATCTTGAGGCAAACATCTTCATCGTGATCAGGAATGAAATCTCAAAATATAGGCTACTCACACGTCTTACTCCAGTTCTCCCACAACCCTCTGCTGTAAGGGCTGTCCTCCACCAGCACATCAACCTGCCACCATGTTCTTCTCAAGGAAACTCGTGTTGGCAGAGAAAAAGTACAGCACCTTCAACAGAAAACTCATGGCAATTTACAGAGCCATACACCACTTCAGGTACTTTCTCAAAAGCTGGGAATTCCATGTCCTTATATAACAACCATAATCCTTTGACTTACACTATCACTGTAAAGAATGCTGTCCATTCAACTTGGGTACATATCCAACCTCACCAAAGACATTTGCCATGTCAAGGGTACAGAAAATTCATTTGCTGATACCCTCTTAAGGCACTTCATCATTGCAATTGTTCCCACTTATTGTTCCACTGATTATGCTGTTATTTTGTTATTGCTTTATTTCTTGCTGTCTCGATGACAAGATCTTGACTTGGTTCACCACAATGGTTCAACTTCCTCCCTCCAGATCACTGATGCCCCCATTCCTAGCTTTGGGCTAATGGTCATATGAGACACTTCTTGACCTAGGTCTTCCTGCCTTTACATTTGTAAACCACGTTGAAGAGAATCTTCCGTGCCCTCTAATCCCTCACCAACCCAAGCATCTGTTAAGACAGCACCCCTTCATCTTCAGAGTTATTTGGTCAGGTTCAGCTCACTGGTGAGCCCATTCCTGTCTAGAGTGCCAACATTCCAAGGTCCCTTTTGCACATCGGTGCAACAAACCTAACTGGGACTGACCCTTCCATCTCCATCATGACATTACTACCAGCAACACACAACTGACTACCTCCCCCTTCCTCCAGCAGTTGCCAACTGGCCTCCTGTGGCAACTACATTCCTTCCATCCAGTCCTGGTTTTCCCCACAATATGGCAGATTTCAACCCAGCATTATGTCTGGAACCCTATCTGCTGTATGGTTGAAAAATTTCCATGGCAAGGATGAGGGAAGAGTGGGGGGGGGGTGTTACTGTAGCATGTTAACTTCCTCTTTGCAACAATGGTACAATCTTGGAGAGTGGGATGAAAAAATCACAGTCAACTTAGGCCAGGCCTTAGATACTGCTGCGCCAATTGCATTGCCTTGTAAGCAGCCATCGAAAGGCACTGTTCCTGGATGATCAAACACAAAGAGTTGTCAATTGTGACCTCACCAGTAACAGTCTTACCAGTGTATGGAGGCCCACCTCCATGCACTTGGTGATGAAATCAATCTAGGAGCACGGTGGCCATCTCACTATTACTCAATAAACATGAACTTCTTGCCTCAAATACCCAAGCATAACAAAAGGCAAGGCAGTTAAGTAGCCTCTAGCTCAGCAGGCAATTGTGCTAACAGTGCCAAACCATCTACCATGGTACTTTGACTCAAGTTGCATCATCTGTAGCAGCACACCATGTGACTCCTGGCTTGTGTTCATTTTCCTCCATTACCAAGGGACGTCTGTCTTATTACACCTGTACCTGTAGCACCTTGCCCCTGAGTACATGACTACGTCCTATTCAAAAAAAAGCATTTTTGCTATTCACCTTGTCAGCCTATCACGATTAATTAATAACCTGAATACCTATCAAATCCTATTCGTTCTAGTTTCTCGCTTTTTGGTATTCTATTTTATTTCAGTTCCATTATGTTTCTACTCTACCCTCAAAATTTAACTTCTTTTTACTCTTCAGGATGCAGCTATTCAAACTGGTAAAAAAAATGAAATTGTATTTTCACTGTAAAAGGCATGTGACAGGAAGACAAATTACATCTCAAATTACTGTGGGATACTTTTATGGTTAATATATGGTAGTTCAGGCACAGATGACTAGGTTGCTTGAAGATTTTTTTTCATATTTCATGTCAGTTGACCAAGTGGTAAAAACAGCATAGAACGCTTGTTCTTAAGCACCTTGTGCCACTAACTTCACCAGGGTAAACTTTGAACCATTGTAAGTCACTCAAAGGTATTCGTCAGTAACCACTGATGGTGAGCTAATCGAAAAGTCAGTCTTGTCTTGCTAGGGATGGTAGACTGTACTGCATATATTGTTGTGGATAATTTATGAGTGACTATTTCATAGCAAGTACATGAATGATCCATAGGCGATGGCATGCAAACACTGCTCAATGGTGTAACCTCGATTAGGCAAAGGGGATGGTTTGTTCTCTTCAGTCTGCATCCTGTCGGTACTTAACTGTTAAAAGATGTAAATTGACTTGAATAAGGGTGTGTTAAGTGTATAACCTCTACTTAATACTGCTACGACTTACATGACCGTCATATGACTGATCTAGACTCCTTTATAACGCTTAACCTCAGATGAACCGAATTTCGGCTGGAAACTGACACTTCTTACACCAACCGTAAACATATGTATGTATTGTCGAGGTTGGCGGTAAACTAGGTTGGCGGTAAACTGGAGTGTTCTCTCTGGACACTGGTTACGCTCCTGTTTAAATTTGTGCTCACAACTGGTGAGTATATGCAAATTCATGAATGTAAGACTGTAAGGCGTACCATCTATACGCAAGATTTAGTCTCCCTCCCCCCCCCTTTTATGAGATATAGAAAAGGGGTGCTTGAAGTATCAAGGAAATATCTGCCTGCGACCTTGTTGCAGTCAGAAATTGTTAAAACCACACAAAACAGCCAAATCTGGGGTTAATCTAATAAAAGATAAATACCATAGTCTTCCTGTCGCAAGCCAAATGCAGTGAAAATAATTACTCCTATTGTGTAGGGTTCTACTCTTGTGAATATGTTTTTTTACCAATTTTTTATCCTACAGTGTTCGAGTGCTGCAAAGGGTGAAACCATCTTTCGCAGCATTGATGGTTCTGGCAAGCGCGGTATATTTTCACAATGTCATCTACCCGGTAATAGGTAACAGCAATATCATGTGTTGTTACATATATAAACTACATACATTAAATATACTCAGCCTTCAGAAGCACTTAACAATGTAACGAACTAAGGATGAAGAAGGGAAGGGGATGGGGCGGTGTCCACGCTGTGATGGGAGCTGGACGACGACCACAGGGAGGGGACTTGAAGGGTGTTTAGATTAGTTTCGTGGGAAGAATCAGGAGTCTAAGGAATACGGACGGACGGGGAGCAGATAATAATTTCATGACGACATTTGAGGACAATTAATGCGGGTGGGTAGCGACAGGTGTGAGTCCATGAGGGAGGGAAGGTAACTCACATTTAACGCGGGAAACCTCGCACATGGTTAGCTGATCGCCGCCGTACCAAGACCAACTATATATCAGTAACACATTTTCCAAAATCACTCATCATTTAATATAAACGGAAAACTGAATAAATTTTCTCTCATCTTCACTGATTCACGGACTAATAGGCAGTCTATGCATGTACATGACTGAGTGTTAGCACACACACACACACACACACACACGTTGTCCTCATAAACCACATCAGGGACACAAGAGGATTATTCTGAAGCAGTAGAAAATATCCCAATAGAATGAATCTCCCGTCTCACTTTTTTTTTTGGCAAATTTTAAGATTACCCACCGGAACAAAATATGCCCTAAAATATACTATATTTCAAATGTCACTTTGGGTCAAAATTCGCCATCTTAATAATTTTGGGTCAAAATTTGGCACTGAATAGGTTTTCAACACACACTGGTATTACTTTATCAACAAATTTAATAGTGCATATCAGCGGTTCGCAACCATTCTTATGTACCTTCACATTTACAGCCATGAAGGACAGTTAGGGCAAACCTAATATTTTCACCCGTATTGCACTCTCACAGACCTAGGTTCTCACACAGACCTATTATCAAAATCAGATCCCAGGACCGGTTACAGTAACCGCGTACTTTAGTTAACTATAAAAATACTATTATCACGTGCTTGTCATTCAAGTGCGAAAATGCCCACAGGTTAAGTAAAATATTTGTTTCTGAATACGTCCCTCGATAAGGATATAACAACTTGAAGTAAACAAAACAAAGGTATAAATTTCCCAAAGTGAAAGTTTATACCCTTAGTAAAAAAAAATAATCTTGTTACACTGAGAGGGTTTTAGTCTTCCCTTAGTAAGCATGTGAGGCCCAATTATAGCTTTTGACAGCATGGCACACTTGGGCAACTTTGATGGCACAATAGTATGACGCGGCACTCAGGCTGGGAACCACTGGTGTACACGCTGTATCGAAAGAAACAATTGAAATATTTCTGTCGTGATTCCTAACCTTTATAACAGTACGGGGGGAAAAAATGAGCGGTACGAGGGCGTTGTCTCCTCACCAAGTCAATTAGGTGTATTGTGATCAACGTACACATGGCCGTAATTGAAATCTGAATTTTTCACCATGTTATATAAAAATACAAGAAGTTGGAAAATGAGGATTAGAAAAAATGTTGTAAGCGTACGATGGAACCTCTTGGTTTGTCATTCTATATGTCCTTATTTCAGATTTCAGTGTTACGTATCCGATCACTAAACTATGGAGGATATGGGAAGTGGTTGTGGAGATGGGCAGGGAGTGATATGGGTAGAGAGAGAGAACGGGTAGAGAAGGGCGGGTGATGATGGGAAAGGCGAGGCAAGGGGTTATATAGAGAAAAAAAAGGAGAGGGATTGACGAGGAGAAAATGACAAGCAAGAAAACAAGAATACTGGAAAAAGGAGTAAGGGGGATGGGGGGAGGGAGGGGATTAAGAACGGTGGGAAAAGAAAAGGCTACAATAAGAGGAGGTAGTCTAGAGAATAAGGTACGGAGGCCGGGGAGGAGGCATGGTATGCCATCCATCCCCTCGCCACCTGTACCCTCACACTAGCAGCAGCAGCACCTGCAACATTAGCACGTCTAACATTAGTGTGTTGGCCCGGCACATGATAACAAGAGCAAGTGGCTATATTACCACGTCCTGCTGGCACAGTGAATCTCACCGCAAGTCACGTCGTAACATCATTACGCCGCAGCATCTAATACGTGAACGAAGCAGGTCACACCAGCATGTTAAAACATCGGGCATGTCAAAAGACCTAGATGTACGTCAGAATGGCACACTGTCACATCAGTACATCATGCCATAAAAAATACACCCTGGCATGACGCAACATCATTTTTGACGCAAGTCTCACCATCAAGACGTCATCTATGCACGTCGCATCACCAGGATGTCATCCATGCACATTGCGATGCGTGGGCGTCATACATACACGTGGTAACATCAGCATGTCACAAGAACAACACCGTACCCAGGGTAGTTACGTGTGTTACCAGCACACCACAATATCACCAGGTTGTAAAATAAGCAAGATACCAGACTGTTTCAATTTTAGAACATCACTTGAGGGGTCCGATACCATCAGATGACCTGGGCGTGTACCACGATCACGTCACACCACCAGCAAGCAGGCCACAACATCGTGGCGCAGCTCCCTGCCTCTTTCACAGTTCCGTGGGCCCACCTCCCCAAATCACCGTGGCAAGCAACAAGAAATCCCACCTCCCCAAATCACCGTGGCAAG
>JAYMFT010294568.1:0-10321 GCA_038088735.1 Panulirus argus | reverse complement strand
TATATATATATACTTTATGCTAAAAATCTCACGCGGGCTGTACCCTGGAGTTGGGCTGCCTGCGTGTTCAACGTCCGTGCTCAAGACGTAAACATCATGTGAAACACCTTCGTCAGTGGCCCCAGCGGAAGGCAGGCCTCACCTTGTGGCAGCCATCATGGCTGCAGTGCTTGGCTCCAGACGCGTAAAGTCGTATGTGTATTTTTCAACATAACTTAAAGGAAGGATGGATGGGTTCGAAGTCCTGTTGAATGTTTCATGTTATCTATTCTTATCGATCCAAAACAAATCATGATCATCAACCTGCTTATAGTTCAAACCGACACACTGGTCCTCTAGATTGCCAAACATGGCCTTTTGAAAGTGCTAACCAAATTCTTCTTTTTCATATTTTTTTTTTTTTCACGTCAGCAAGACAGTGCTAGGAACAACACAAAAGAACGGCCTCATTGCTCACATCCACTCTCAAGCTGTCATCGACCGCCAAGCCTCACACGCCATTCCCTTGTTTCCTCTGACCACCTCATATGCCCTATCTCGCCCCAAATGACAGCTTCTTACTCCCTTTACACCAAATCGCACA
Organism: Panulirus argus; assembly: GCA_038088735.1. Lineage (NCBI taxonomy): Eukaryota > Metazoa > Arthropoda > Malacostraca > Decapoda > Palinuridae > Panulirus > Panulirus argus. The sequence goes on along the minus strand of JAYMFT010294568.1, from coordinate 9,738 downwards.
GGATTCTTCTACCCCATGCACTCCTCTCACCCCCTGCGTGTTTAGGCCATAATAACTCAAAGCTCTTTTCATTTTATCCTTTTATCTTGTATTTTGTCTATTCCTCCCCACTGCTAAGCCCTCTTCTAACAAGCAAGTCCTTTTACTCATTCTCTTTCCACCCAACCTGTTCCTGTTTCACAGCACTCTACTCAACTCTATCAGTTATACTTCGCTGACTTCAAATCATCTCTCTTACGTTATCATTCTTAATACTATCAACCCTCCTCTAACTACACATTGTCTTCAGGCTTTTCATTTCCAACAGGACCAACTTTTTCTTACCTTCTGCATTTAGGACTCAACATTCACACTCATGTATCACTGTCAGCAATACTATAACATCAAACATACCCATCTTTGCCGTCACAGACAGTGGCCTCTTTCTATACGTTCCTCATTGCACCCCAAACCTTTGCTCCCTCATCCATCCTATGGTTCACTTAAGCTCCCATCGTTCCATCCGCTGCCATGGCTACCCCCAAGGTACCTTAAGCGCTCTATTACCACCAGGTTCTCCTCATTTAGACTCGTACTCAAACCAACCGCTCTCCCCTCCCTGCTAAATCTCATCACCTTGCTTCTGTTTACTTTAACTTTCAACTTTCTCTTTTCGCATACTCTTTCAAACTCGGATATCAACTTCTGGAGTTCCCCACACGACTCTGGTACCAGAGCAGTGTCATCTGCATAAAGCAAATGACTTTTCCTCCCAGGCCCTCACCCAATCCCCAGGTTGCTTTAGTAGAACTCGCCCCTCTCTCCAAGACCTTCTCATGTCTTTCCCAATAACTATGACCTGGCTCATTTCCAGAGACATGTTTTTCACTTTCTCAAAAATTTGTAAATACTTCCCGTCTGTTTTTCCCCTTCTCAATTCTCTCTATATTTCAATTAGGGCCCGGCCTTGATGTGGACTTTTGTCTGTGACTGCAGCCTTCAGCATTAAAAAATATATATATACGGAAAACAGAAATTGACCGAACCCCCAGTCTTGCCAGCTCATTCCAAAATACATACTGCTGTGTTATCAGAGGTAGAAGAGAGCTTAAAACACGAAATAATTCAACCAATATTGCTTCCAAACAAGGTTCTGCTTTGGGGTGTGCTGAACAATTAGATAAAATCAAAAGTAATTTACTTTGGATCGAGGCCAACAAAGTTAAGCCACGTCCATACTAATGGGCAGTTTCCGGCGGGCAAAGTCTGTCGTGCATGCCTGTGTTGTTGTCCACACTGTTGAGGTGGTTTGGCAGTAACATCATACAGTAACCAGGTAGGTGGCAGGCCATGAGTGCGCTATCACCAAGCGCAGCAAAGTTGAAAGGAAAAAATTAGTGCTGTGTAACATACTGATTGCTGTGTGCGTAAAAAAGAAAAAAGTGCAGAAAACTACATGGCGTAAAGAGTGGTAACTTTTTTGTGGCTGGCAGCGCTGTTGCTCCAGACCCAGCGTCAAACCACCAGGCAGTGTCTGATTCCACTAAACTACGGGCAAGGGCAATCAACTGAATTGCCTGTCAAAGTTGTCACAAAGTGTCTGATGATGGACTTAACACTTGCCTGCTGGGCACTGACCAATAGTGTGGATGCTCCTTTACAGTGTGCTCTACCTTTATGCACATAATAGTTTTCAAACCATTCAAGAAAAAGTTTAGTTGTCATCCACCTTTTTTAGTACCACGGTAGATAAGTGGAAGAATTTTCATTCCTTTAAAGGCCCGCAAGTGAAAACTCTTACCAATTACAGTCAGCTTGGTTTCATGTGTTCCTGCAAGAATTGTTACCCTTACCCCCAGATGGAAACTCCTCAATTCTTAGGCAAGCGTTTTTCATGGCATACGACGCTAATACAGGGCAGATTCGTCAGCAATGTACACTAATTCTGGGGCTAAGTTTTCCGCTGCCACTAACTGTGCAAATTCATCCACAAACTTTGTCGCAACTAAGCATCTCCCCGGAAATGCTTCTTCATTTACTGCACTTCCATCTGAACTTTTGGTCAACCTCCTTTCATACTCCTTCTTGCATTCTTTCTGATTCATCTTCTCACTTGCTAACACTTTTACCTCTTCATTCTCTCTTAAACCATACCCTCACTTCTCCCTCATTCTTGCTCCCATAAGAGCTGCAAAATGGTCAGTCTCCAGAGGATCCTTTCACAACTCTAGCATCTAGCACAGCCTTTCTCAACCTTTCATCAACAGCCACATTGTCAATCAAACCCTTTTGCTCTTCTCTTTCTCATTCCTCATCCATGTATAATTACGGGTCATCTTGTGCTGAAAAAAGGTGCTCGTGAAGAATAAACTCACCTCAGCAAAGACATCCACAAGATAACTTACGTTCTCATTTACTCCAGGCACTCACCATTTACCAAATATCTCTCCAATATCATTGTTCTCAAAACACTTGCCTCTCATGATCTTTTCTCGTGGCCAGGTGCATTTACATACCATACCCATGCTAGTTAGTGAAACACACACACAAGCACACACAAAAAATTATCTTCCCTAGTAGCCCAGATTTATTTTGATTTTTGATGTTCTTATCAATATATATTAGACAAGCTCAAATGAGCATTGTCCCAGCTTATGACAAATGCCAAAAAGACGACAGAGCAAACACCCATTTGCACCACAGCCTAATCTCCCAATAAGTATCCATTTCACAAGGGGTAAAACTCTTAGTTTATTTTCACATATCTAAAAACGACTACTTGAGATTTGTCACGGATTCTGCTCATTTTCTAAAAAAAAAGTTTCATCTTCAACTACATTAAATAACCTGACATTTTCCCTTTTTCAAAATCCTCTAAACAACTGACATATTTTATTTAATGGAACAGAATGATATAAAAGGCTCTAAAACACAAGAGTACACCTTTGCAAAACATACGGTCATCCTCAGTTCTCCTGAGTTACTAGGAATGTGGAGCAAAGCTTGACATTTAACTATCAAATAGTAAAGAGCTGGGGATAAACTGGTACATTACCCTGTTTATACTGGAAATTACCATGGGTGCACATGAATAAAAGTCGATTTATAGCACAAGCCGTTCAATGTTGATGACCAATACCTGCAACTGTCTGAAGACGTTGACAGGTCAATAAATACCATATTGTCATTCTGGACTAATTACTCTTATATTGTTTTCAAATACAGAGGCAGAACTTAATGTATTTTTTCTGTTAGGTTTAACAATATGCAAATGAGGGAGGTGAATGAAAAAGGAAAACTGGAAAAAATGGAGACAGCAACTAAGACTGACTCAGGTAACAGATGGATACAAAACCAAATTTCCACTTACCTAATTTCACTGGGCAAATCGCTATCCTTGTACACTATCTTTACTATTACTTAATAAGGTGAAACACATAGCACATAACACTGTTCACTCTCACAATTACACGCACACACATGAACTTCTCACTGTCTTAATGTGATGAAATCTAAAGCTTCAAATTTTCCTGACACTTCACCAATGGCGATGTTGTCAGCACTAAGAAACGCATGCGCAGTGAACCCTGATGCGCGACTATCCTTATCACCATATGAATTTTGCTGTCAAAATTATTCTAGTCTCAGATCATGGCATAAACGACAATATTCTATGTTACTTAGTAAGAATGAATATATCTTCTACAAATACATCCTTTCGCTAACTAGAAATTAAGGTGTCTGCTCCCCTTATCAAGAACTTTTTCTTTAAATGGTTTCTCTCTATTCTAACTCCAGTTTCCTCTATCAGTCAAGATGATGTAACCTAAAACCTACAAAAATACTTTTACATATAATGGCAACAATTATTATGACAAAAATCATGTAAAAGCATTTGGACATTGTAATCAGCTGTGTTTCATAAACAAATAGCTGGGATTTGTGAAAACGTCATCCAGCATCTGCCTCAAGATCAAAAGTCTCCATCTGAACATCAGTCATGTCAAGACAACTTGTAGCATGCATGCTGAACGTATCTGAGGGACGGCGCTATAGTATTGTTGAGCAAATTGCTAAGGCAGCCCTGTCAGCTATAAATCCACCCATTCAAGCACCCGTTGTGCCGGAATGGGCAATTAACGCCACTGTTTTAAATATCTTCCAAGATATTGACTACAACAGATCAGTCATCACAATAGTCTCAAATGAAAATAACATTGGTAGGCAGAGGTGTATGCTTATTTCATGGTAGTAACTAGTTATGTGTAACTATTTTGAGGTGCGTTTTGAAGATTTTAGCTTCAGGTTTTTATGCAGTATCAGTTTATCCTTTCATTTTATTAAAACTATGCAGAATGGCTACTTATGTTTTATATGCATTAAAGTGTGTAGTTTTTTATGATTTCAGAAATACCAGCAGAGAACTGATCTGTTTTTCAAACTGAATAATAGTAAATACGGTGGTAGTATCAGGAAAATAGGGTTTCATTAATATGATAGGTAATGCTCTTATGGAAAATCAGCAGATCATATGAAAACTCATCTAATCTATCTAGCAGTCAGTTCAGTTTCAATACTCTATTTCTTGATAGAGGAATTGGAATGCTAGTGCTGTCACTAGGTACCCCTGTACAGTAATACCTGAAGCATCTGGCAAGTGTCGCGAGTTCATATAGATATATCAAAGGAGCTTACTAAAGCCTAAGGAAGTTAGGATATTCCTTCAACACAACATTAGTATTATTTACATAATGTCTGGCCAGTATGGGGAGGGTCATCGTGTCTTTGTCAGGGGGTTGTGGATTGGTGGTCCAGTAAGCGTCATAGAAGTGATGTGTGCGGGGACGTCCTACAAGGCAGTGGACAAGGGTATGGCTGTCGGGTCTTTTGTATAATGGACATGCTCATTGCTCAGGGGAAGTGGGATGCCAGTCTCCCAAGCAAAGTCATACCCGATGATGATACGGGCAGAAATCATGTCCCTTTTCTGTGACCCTTTCCCACAGACATGCGAAAGGTCAGGGAGTTTACGAAGAGTATCATACCAGGTGGGCGGGAAGTCCAGGGGGATGGCTGCTTCTCGAGCTTCAAGATTTAATTATTTTTTATTAAGCATGCCAAAATATATTGAGGAGTTGCCTTAGTCTTCCATTGGCCCTCTACCCACACAACCCAGGCTGGACCCAGTCTTTTTTTTTTAATGTTGAAGGCTGCAGTCACGGACAAAAGTCCACATCAAGGCTGGATCCTAATTCAAATATAGAGAGAATTGAGAAGGAAAAACAGACAGGGAAAGTATTAACAAATTTTTCAGAAAGTGAAAAACATGTCTCTTGAAATGAGCCAGGTCGTAGTTATTGGGAAAGACATGAAAAGGTAGAGAGTTCCAAGGCTTCGATGTGTTGCGAAAGAAGCAGTTATCAAAATGTCACACCCTTGAATTGCTGATGGCCACACAATAATCATGTGATGCAGCACCTTGCCGAGTATTCCATGGTCTAACTAGTGGTGGTGGTACACAAGCAGCTAGCTCTTGGGAGCAAAAGCTAAAGTAATACCTACAGAAAAGGGAAAGAGAACAAACATTGCGGCATAGGGCAAGGGGTTCAAGTTTGGAAGTTAGCCTGGGACAGTTTATAATTCGAATCTCTTTCGACTCAACTCTGTCAAGTAAGGAAACAGAGCTAGAACCACCCCAAATGTGGGAGCAGTACTCCATACAAGGACGAATCAATCCCTTGTTTAAACGGAGCAACTGTTCAGAAGAGAAAAAGTTACGACATCTAAACAGGACACCCAGTTTCCATTCCTCATCCACTCCCTTCACTTCATCTGCTGTCACCTTTTGCCATTATACACTCAGTCTCGGCTGGTATTTCTTCATGCAATTCTCCTTTCTAAGTTCATTTATCCTCACCACTCTCTTCTCCTCAACATTGTCTCTTCTTTTTTGAAAACCTCTACAAATCTTCACCCTCGCTTCCACAAGATAGTGATCAGACACCCCACCAGCTACCCCTCTCTGCAAATTTACTCAAACGTCTCTCTATCAGACACCTATCAATTGATACGTAGTCTAATAATACCCATTGACCATCTCTCCAACATACATACAAATACTTGTGTATATCTCCCTTTTCAACCGATCTTTTTTAGCACACAACTCCTTAACCTCTTCACCATTTCTATTCATAACACTGAATACCCCATTTGCACCAATTATACCATCAGCTGCTACATTATTTACTTTTGCATTTATATCACCCATCACTAATAAACGGTCTCATGCACCAAAACTGCTGATCCACTCACTCAGCTGCTATCAAAGCACTTACCTCTCATGATCTTTCTTTTCATGGCCAGGTGCATAAGCACCAATGATCACTCATAAGAAAGAAAGGCTACATCTGCTCACATCGATTCTGTAGTTGTCATGTTTAGTGCACTGAAACCACAGCTCCCTATCCAGGCTCCTTTAACCTTTCTATTGTTTACCCCAGACATTTCACATGCCCTGGTTCAGTCTGTTGATGGCACATCGACCCCAGTATACCAAATCATTCCAATTCACTCTATTCCGTGCATGCCTTTCACCCTCCTGATCGTTCAAATTCTTTTTCAGTCCATCTTTCCACCTCAAGTTGGGTTGGCTGCTTCTCATTTTTCCCTCCACCTCTGACATTTATCTTTTTTGTCAACCATTCCTCACTCATTTCAACACACCCCCTTCTGCTCTTTCAACCCCACTCTTTTTATTACCACACATCTCTCTTACCCTTTCATTTCTTACTCTATCAAACCACCTTAAACGTATCAATTCTAACACAACCACACTCCATTGTAAACCTTATCTGTAGCCCATGCCTCGCAACCATATGATATTGTTGTAAGTACTATTCCTTCAGACATACCCATTTATGCACTCCAAGATAACGTTCTCTCTTCCCACACATTCGTCTTCGCTCCGAGAACCTTTGTCCCCTTCCCTACCCAATGACTCACTTCAGCTTCCATGGTTTCATTCGCTGCCAAGTCCACTCTCAGAAATCTAAAACACTTCACTTCCTCTGAATTTTCTCCATTCAAACTTACATCCCAACTAACTTGTCCCTGAATCCTGCTGAACCAAATAACCTTGCTTTTATTCACATTTACTCTCAACTTTCTCCTTTCATACACTCTTCTAAACTTAGTCACCACCTTTTGCAGTTTCTCACTCGAATCAGCCACCAGCGCTGTGTAATTGGTGAACTTCAACTAACTCACTTCTTAGACCCTCTCATCCCCAACAGATTGCATACCCGCCAATCTTTCCAAGACTCTTGCATATACCTCACTCACCACCTCATCCATAAACAAATTAAACAACCATGGTGACATCACACACCCCGGCCACAGAACAACTTTCTCTGGGAACCATTCACTCTCTATCTGTCTATCTATCTCTGTGTCTATCTATCTATCTGTCTGTCTGTCTATCTATCTGTCTATCTATCTATCTATCTATCTGTCTATCTATCTATCTTTCTATCTATCTGTCTATCTATATCATTGTCTCCTGTTCCCTCTGGGAACTCCCATCAAGGGGTGGCCATGGCAAAAGTTTCTACTTACCACTGTCCTTCCATGCCTCCCTCACATACACCATTCCATGCATTCTTCCTCTGTTTCTTTCCCTATAGTATTCCTCCATTCTGCTTCTACTTGCTCATGTCACTGGTGGTCATCCACTCACACCAACCCCTTTAATTGTACTATCATACACTCTCCTTGTAAATTCCCAGTCTTGCATTCTTTCCAAATGGCCAGAAGACCTCAAAGTATTACGTTTCTCACATTTTGCCACTCAACAATTAACTCCATTTGCATTCCTTGCCAAACCACGCCTCTCATACACCCTTTCATTTCTTTCTTCATTCCATCTAGTCACACCACATGCTCTTCTCAAATAGCTCATTTCCACAACCTGGATTTTTGACCTCTGTGCATCATTCCACGTCCATGTTTCGGCTGCATAGGTCAGAGTTGGGAGGAGTATGCTGTCCTTTAAACCTCTCTTCACTTCCATACTTACACCTCTACCCTTCATTATTTTATTAAGGAACCTAATGACTCTTCTACCCTGTACTGCTGTCTCCCTTATCTCCTTCCATGTCACCACACTTACCAAGGACAGCTCCCAGATACTTAAATTCCCTCACTTCTTCCAGTCTTTTTCCCTTCATATCCATAGCACAATTTAGTACACTTTCTTCTTTCATTCTATATGGTTTTACAAAATGTGTATTTTCACTCCTTTTCCTTTCAAACACCATTACTTTACTTTTACTTACATTTACCTTCCGTCTCCTACTCTTACTCACATCATAAAACACACTTACAAACTTCTGCAACTCCTCTTCACTCTCCGCAAACAACACATTATCATCTGCAAACAGGCTTGCCACTAACCACCATATCTCACCACCACACTCCATCTCTGCACCCCTTTTCCTTAGTTTTGCTTTCATCTCTCTAAAAACTCCATCCATGTATATATATTAAAAAGCCATGGTGACATCACACATCCCTGCTTCACACCTATACGTATCCCAAAACTTTCGCTCAGCTCTCCATCCACTCTTACACACACATTTGCTCCTCAACAGAAGGCCTTTACACCATCCAGTAGTTGTTCCTTTGAACCACATATCCTTAACATATCCCACAAAGCAGTACACTCAACTCTGTCATAAGCTCTCTCCAGATCCATAAAAGCTGCATACAACTTCTTACCTTTGCTAAATACTTTTCCATGATCATCTGTATTACAAAAATCTGATCCACACATTGCTTACTTTTCCTAAAACCCCCTTGCTCTTCACTTACTCTGCATTCAGTCACTTCCATCACTGTCAATTAATATTCTTGTATATGCTTTTCCTGGTATACTTAACAGACTTATTCTCCTATGATTACTACATTCATCCTTAACACCTTTTCTTTTGAATAAAAGAACAATAATAGCTTTCATCCAGTTCTGTTGCACGTCCTTCTGTTTCCATGCTAAATTACATATAAGATGCATCCACTATATCACACTTTCTCCTCCATACTTCAACATTTCAGCTATAATCCCATCCACTTTAGGTGACTTTCCTACCTTCAGCCTCATTATTGCCCTTCTTGCCTCCCCCCCCCTACTTTTTTTTTTCTTTAGGCCACTGCACTTGTATCCTCTTCCAAACCTGTGCATGTAACAACTGCTACCTCTCCTTCTCCCACATTCATCAGTTCTTCAAAGTACTCTTTCCATCTTCCCTTCACTTCCTCCTTTTGATTCAGCAATTCCCCTTCTTTGCTTCTCACATCAACATTTCCTCTCTTACATACACCTCTTTCATTTTTCATCTCCTAGTATAGTTTCTTATCATCCCAAAACTTTTCACTTAAGTTTATTCCAAAATCTTTATCTCTTTCTTTGCTTTCCTCTATCAGCTTCTTAACATTTTGCTTACATATTTTGTATTCTTCCCTCCTCCTTTGCTGAACTTCCACTGGTATATTCCCATTGAGCAATGTACCTTGTGCCTTTTTCTTCTCTTCCACAGCATTTCTAATCTCTTCTGTCCACCATGCATTGCCCTTATTATTCTTGTATATCACTACCTTGTATCCAACTATTGATTCTGCAGCCTTTACCAGTATTTCTCTAAACATTTTAAACACCTCATTCACACATGACTGCATTCCTACATTCACTGCACTTCCATCTAAGCT
>JAYMFT010294557.1:0-10322 GCA_038088735.1 Panulirus argus | reverse complement strand
TCTACTATAGCCTTCCACAGTCTCTCTACTATAGCCTTCCACAGTCTCTCTACTATAGCCTTCCACAGTCTCTCTACTATAGCCTTCCACAGTCTCTCTACCATAGCCTTCCACAGTCTCTCTGTTATAGCCTTCCACAGTCTCTCTATTGTAGCCTTCCACAGTCTCTCTATTATAGCCTTCCACAGTCTCTCTACTATAGCCTTCCACAGTCTCTCTATTGTAGTCTTCCACAGTCTCTCTACTATAGCCTTCCACAGTCTCTCTTCTATAGCTTTCCACAGTCTCTCTGTTGTAGCCTTCCACAGTGTCTCTATTGTAGCCCTTCACAGTATCTCTAGAATAGCCTTCCACAGTCTCTCTATTGTAGCCTTCCACAGTCTCTCTATTGTAGCCTTCCACAGTCTCTCTATTGTAGCCTTCCACAGTCTCTCTACTATAGCCTTCCACAGTCTCTCTACTATAGCCTTCCACAGTCTCTATTGTAGCCTTCCACAGTCTCTCTATTGTAGCCTTCCACAGTCTCTCTATTGAAGGCTTCCACAGTCTCTCTACTATAGCCTTCCACAGTCTCTCTATTGTAGCCTTCCACAGTCTCTCTACTATAGCATTCCACAGTCTCTTTATTGTAGCCTTCCACAGTCTCTCTACTATAGACCTCCACAGTCTCTCTACTATAGCCTTCCACAGTCTCTTTATTGTAGCCTTCCACAGTCTCTCTACTATAGATATCCACAGTCTCTCTACTGTAGCCTTCCACAGTCTCTCTACTATAGCCTTCCACAGTCTCTCTACCATAGCCTTCCACATTCTCTCTACTATAGCCTTCCACAGTCTCTCTACTATAGCCTTCCACAGTCTCTCTATTATAGCCTTCCACAGTCTCTCTAGCTACATATTCCTCCCTGTAATCTTCCCACTGTAGCCCTCCGCAGTTGTCTCTCTCCCCACAACACACCCCTCCCCCAGGCTCCCCCGTCACCCCCTCTACGCCCGTGGTGTTCCACCAAGACCCGTGTAGCGGAGCCGAGGCGTCCTCCGGTCCGCTGAGGCTTCCGGCAGTAGTGGTATCGGTTGGGATTGAGGCTTCAATCTGGTGCCCGGCCGTCAAAGGCTGAGGCTGGCTTTGATGGACACACACACACACACACACACACACACACAGACACACACACACACACGCACGCGCGAGAGAGAGTCTGTTCTTGGTCTAGATTTGTCTATATACTTGGCTTCCTCCCAGTTCCCAGTTCCCCCCTCCTCCCCCTTCCCCCTCTTCTCTCTCTCTCTCTCTCTCTGTCATATCACCGAGTGAGCTGACCCTGTGCCTCCCCCCACCCCAGGTTGCTGCCGGTGAAGGAGAACTTCCTGTGCCGTTCGGTATTCAAGGTGAGCCAGGTAATACAAATCTTCCTTTTCCTCGTTGGCAACAGTGTGATTCTCTCTCTCTTGCCTGGTGGTCCGTGGTAGACGTTGTTGGTAATGCTGTCCTTCTACTACTACTACTGTATTACTACTACTAGTACTAGTACTACTACTACTACTACTACTACTACCAGCTCGTGTAGCATGGATCATTGAGAATGTAGAATGCCCGGGGAAGACATCGCTAGAGACTGGGGGGTTGTTTTGGGTTGGGTTGGGTCGGGCGGGGGCCCTAACAGATGGCGCGCGTTCTCGACCAGTCGACCGGCTGGCTTCCAGAGATGAGGCGGAAGATGTTTTGGGCAGCCAATGAGAACCGCGGATTGGACCTCCTCCACGGCCAGAAGTAGGATTTTGGTTGGTCGAAAAGTTATATATATATACGTGTGTGTGTGTGTGTGTGTTTGTGTGTGTGGCTCAGCGTTCCTGACCGTGACGCATTCACGGGCCGCCCAGCCCAGGGTCGAGCGCATCGGTTCGAATCCTGGTTACTGCGGCAGTCGGCCCACAGTCAGCCCAGCTGTTCATCCTCCCCTAGGGGTTAGTCGCTGAATTAGGTACCTGGCTTGGGCTAGGATATATATATATATATATATATATATATATATATATGTATATATATATATATATATATATATATAAAGTAGTTAGAGGGTTCCCATCTTGTTTGCCATAATTGCAAATTATGATAATATCAATTTCCAGTAATTATCCGTGACGGGGTTAGCGTATCGTAATGGCGCCAAGGGAATTGAATTCGTCTCGCTAATCACCCACTCCTCGCATCCCAGAAACTGAACGGAATTTCGGAATGACACAAGCAATGATGTCACGTGCGGTACTGGACTACACACTGCTTCGTTGACGGACAGCCCCTTAAATTCCTAGCCACGTGTGGTTGTTACATGCAAAGCCAATGAGACTTTAAGATTTCAACGTGGTCAGAGGAGAAAGAAACTCTGTATATTTAGTGTTTTTATGTTTATGGGAACGATGGATGCGACTTCTCTTTCTCGCAGTCTCCGTTGGTGGTGAGTCGTTGGGGTGTGTTACTGGGAGAGTCTCTCTAGTATTGGTGTGTACTGGTGTGCGTGTGTGAAGACCGGGTCAGCCTGTACTGGCAGCTTACGGTGTGTGTGTGTGTGTACTGGATGGGGAGTGAGCGTTACGCTCGTGCGTTCGCGTACTGGAAGTCTTCCTAACGTCTGTACTGGAAGTCTAGTGAGTGTATTTGTGCTTTGAGAATATCTCGTGTATGTCTGTACTGGGAGTCTACAGTCTGTGTGTACTAGGGTTCATGAGTTGTGTGTGTGTGTGTGTGTGCACCAGGAATCTCTGGTGTGTGTGTGTGTCTACAGTTTGTGTGTGTTTATTGGGAGTCTCCATTGTCTGTGGCTGTGTACTGGGGTCTCCAGTATCTGTGTTTGAACTAGGAGTCTGTAATGTCTGTAGATGTGTACTGGGAGACTACACTGTCGTGTGATTTTACCGGGAGGTTGGTGTCTGTACTTTGTGCTTGGAGTCTACTGAGGGAAGTGTCAGTGGATGTGTTACTGGGAGTCTAGAATGACTGTGGATGTGCACTGGGAGAGAAGTACCCGTATTTGTGCTGGGACTTGACAGTGCCTGTATTCGTACTGGGAGTCTAAAGTATAACTGTACTGGGAGTCTACTATGTCAGTGGGTGTGCACTGGGAGTCTTCATTGTTTCTGTCTGTACTGGGAATCTGCAGTGTCTGTGTGTGTGTATTGAGAGTCTACAGTGTCCATGGATGTGTACTGGGAGCCATCAGTGTCTGTGGGTGTGCACTGGGACTCTGCAGTGTGTGTGTGTGTGTGTGTACTGGAGGTCTGCAGCGTCTGTGTGTGTGTGTACTGGAAGTCTTCATTGTCCTCTGGCGTGAACCTGGGAGTCTCTGGTAGGTGTGGGTGTGGACTGGGAGTCTCCAACACACTTGCTTAGATGTCGGAAAATTCTGTTTTTGTTGTTGTTGTTGTTGTTGTTGGTACCCGTCCTCCATCTTTTCCCTCGGCTTTCTCTCCCGTTGTGCGTTCCGTTTTCTGTTTTAAGACGGGAAGTCTCCACAAAAGTTTGGTTGTGTCGAGACTTTCCGTCGGGAGTTGGTTTAGAGTTTTTGTTTTTCTTTGCTTGCGTTGGTTAAAACGGGTAATTTTTTTCAAATATTTTTCCTCGATTTTGGCATTTTTCTGTAATTTAGATTTTTGGAAGTACTCTGTGTCCATATATTTTTTGTGACATCTGGGCAGCGTTATTTCTCAATAACAGCAGTATTTTTAATGGTAATGTTTGATGAATGATTTTTTTTCCCTCTTGTCTCTCTCTCTCTCTCTCTCGACAGTAGGCAAAATATCTTTACGTAGTTTGATTCAAAGCTTTAACCTTATTGTCATCTGCAAGTCTGTCTGTGACGCAGCATTGTGACTCTGTCCTTGTCAAAGACTTGGCGATTGAGGTCTGTTTTCTTTTTACAGCTATTGGTGAGACGCCTGTGCAACTTGATGCTTTTGAAGTAGTACTGTTGTCTCCATTTTTTTTCTGCTTTTTAACTGCTTCTGCTACTGCCGCCACTGCTGCTGCTCTTGTACCGTTTCTGCTTTTCTGCATCTGCTGTCGTCTGCTGTGTGTGATGCCCAGCCGCTGCTCGGGGTTCCTGCGGGTCTGCAAGTGACGTACAAGTGATGTCATGAAGTCAGGCTTTGTTACGAGTGTGCTTGGAAATGGCCCTAAAAAGCTGTTTCGCCAGAAAGTCGACTTCGTGGTCTTAGAATAATGTCCACATTATGAATTTCCACCCATATTTTGTCTACCCACTTCCTCCCATTCACTCCCTGGGCCTCTGTTAGAAATACGTTTCCCTACTTAAAGTTAACGAGTTGTTGGAGATGTGTTAATCTCTTGAAATGACTGTGCCTATTTTGAGACACGTAATTTGACACTTAACGAGGAAATCTCTTTGGGGGAAAAGCGAATTATCTCGTGAAACTGGGCAAGGGCTTGAATTTCGTTCGACCTAGCAAGATGTGTGCGTACCCAGCGCCCTTCTCCCATTCCCTAACGCGCTGTTGCTTCTGTTGCGGCTACTTTACAGAGTACCTGGTGGAGTCAACTTTCCCCAGAAAGCTACTTGCGGGGTGTAGCATGAAGGAACGTTCCCTCATAAGTCCAGGTACTGTAAAAGTGATTTACTCTGTGACCTCCTCTCTTTTTCGCTTTCCTCAATCCACTGACCTGTGACGTCCATTCTCTTCGTCTCCCTCGCATCCAAACTTTCTTAACTCACAAGGTAGTTCTTTTCTCTTTTTCTCTCCTGGTATTTACATTCCCGAGAGTGTAATGCGTTCGTGAAAAGACCTCTGGAAATTACGAGCACTCCTTGTTAGCGGAGTTGAATCTAAATTGGATGATATCAAGTCTTGTGGAATTTCAGATAATCTTGGTGTAGATTAGAATGGCTTAACAGGGCTCCTCCAGTAACGGATATTAACGGTAGAAGTGTTGAAGTTAAAAATAGATAATAGTTTAATAGTTTTTATTTCATGATAAACATTTTTGAATTGGTGATAATAACAGCAACAATATATACTTAGGGTGAAATAGCTGGATACAAAATATTGTACGGTTATGACGTGTGAAATTCAGTTGGAAACTGTAACGGCGTTTGAGCCGTTATAACTGTCATAACGGCTGGCGTCAGGTGATATTCATAACGAATTCGTACTAATGAAGGGTAGCACGTGAATAACTGATAAACAATGTTGGGAAATTATCCGAGATGAAAACTGTGATAGGAATGAATTACGGTGGAGAGAAGAGTTAATTTTAAAAGTCGAGAATCAAGAATTTTATTTTTTTTTTTTACTAGTATTCCTGTAAGGCTCCACGTATTAGGGTATACTTTGGCATGGGTATACTCGCCGTATATCCAAAATAACCTCAACATGTCCAACAAAGTAATGTATGTCTCATAAAACCCCTTACAGAAGTATTTCTCCACCCCTATATTATCATAAGTTAATGTACTCCCTTATAGACCCCATCCAGTAATCTCCTTTCCCATACATTCAGATGTTTACATTCTCCCTCTTAAAACCCCCGTACAGTAATATCCCTTCCCCTACATCCCACTACAGTCATATCCTACACTCACCCACTACAGTACTCACACGTGCGTTGCCCTTAATCCCACGCGCAAGGAGACCACCCCCTCCAGTAATATATATACACCACTCCAGTATCATCCCCTCCTCAAACAGCCGCTGCCATGGAGCCTAGCTAGTCTTCTCTCCCTCTCTCGCGCTTTTTGAAAAAAAAAAAAAAAGAGATGTCCGGATCCAATTACTCCTCAACTGAACCTCCTCGATGAATATGTTAATACGGGGAGAGAGAAAAAGCCGGGATTTACCGCGTTTGGGCTTTCATCACCGCGTGCGGACGGGAGAAGCGAGGTGAGTGTCTGTGTGTCTGCGTTGCGTGTTTAAAGAGCTCTTAGATGGCTTGGGGGGAAAGAGGTTTCAAGTCCTCTTCGCTCTGCCTCACTGGACGACTTGGGCTATTCATGCCCGTTCAAACAGATGGTCGTAAGGAAGGAAAAAAAGAATATGTTGAAATTGTAGTTACTTGAGACCTCTTTGTTCCGGAGTTAATGTCAACGGTTAGGTTATGGTTGAGTTAAGACGGGGGATGGTTCTCGTTTTATCTGTTTTTGCTCTAGGAGGACTGTGTAATATATATATATATATATATATATATATATATATATACAATGCTTGGGAAATTGTCAAGAGTTGTAATATTTGCTGGTCAAACAAAGTAGAATATGTCTAAAAGAGGCAGATATATGTAAAAAGAGCCATATTTTAAGATATTTTCAAATATTTGCGTACCGGATATCCAGTAAATGTCCATTTTTTTTTTTTTGTCACAGCGATTTCATTGACTCTGCTGCTGCTGAGTCCTTAGTATTGGATTATGCCGCACGGCGGGACTCGTTGACGTCGCCCCTCATTAGCGTCAAGCGACGTTTGTCCTCGCAATTGATGATTATGGGCTCTTCATTACGGAGGGCCGGCCGGGCCTGACGCAGGGAGGGGGGGCGCTCGTGAGGACGACGCTGGGCCCAGGCGGCAGCGCGCGGGGCGATAATGAGCCGGTCGCCGGTTGGCTGGCTCTCAAAAGGCGCGCGATCGCTTCCGCCAATCAGCGATCGCTTCTGACGTCATCACCCTGTGGATTACTGGCCTAAGAGAACCCCCCCGTCTTCCCCCCCCCCCTCTTCCCCCAGGGGAAGGAGAGGAGGGGGGGACCGCTCTACACAGGTGTTAACCCTAATGGAGGGAGCTCCGGAGGAGACCCTGGGGGTAACACAGGCCTTCATTTACTCGCTGGGAAAATAAAAAACCACCCCCCCAGCTTTTTTTTTTAAAGGGGTTTAAAGGACCTCTCATATCCTATAAACCCCGTTCGTTAAAGAAGTTTATGAAGATTGGAGAGAAAGAGCAGTAGATTGAAATTTAAGGCTCAGAGGAAATCGTATCTTTACCAGCTGGATTTACTGTGCGTTGAAAACCACCCAGCTTGTGTTAGACTGCTTGTAATTATAATGTATTTAAGAGCTCTCAAAAATCTGCTTGTGGCCCAGGATTCCGAGACGAGGAATTGGACTAGGTACGTATTGTGGCCAGACTGGATGTTATCTTCCTTCGTTTGCATACAAAGTCCCTCAACAAGGGTTGTATATCCTACCACATTATCACTATAAAGGAACAGATTGATACAAAAGGACGTTTGTGAGTCTCTACTAGAAATATAAACACTTAGCACTGTTGCAATAAAGGAGGTGGGTACGACTCTCCGCGCCATTGTTCCCGAGAAATATATTTTTGTCATACGGACAGGAGTTTGACCCAAGTACAAAGACACAGGAAAACTGGGCCAGAGTCGCTAGCTAGAGTCCTCCTCCCTCAGGAACAGGATGGGGCTAAGATGGGATAGTCAGTATGGAGGAGTTGTCCGTAAATTCGTTTTAGCCGACCAAACGTTAAGAAAGTGCCACATCTGGGACAGTAAAGCCAACCTGGACTCAATCGTGGAGTCGGGTCAGGCAGAGACCATATTTATTCCTCTCGTCATTATTGGTGGGGTAGGCAACGACTAAAAATTTTTTACCCCAAACCCTTATTTGTTTTTTGTTTTTAAGCTGTAACTTTTCTTCTCAGTAGTTCTTTTGTGTGTGATTTCCCCCTGCGGTGAGGACTTGAACAATTGACAAAATGATGGAAAGATTTTTTTTATAAACGTTTTATTTTTATGTCTGCCGCACGGTATATAGTAGTTGGCCAGCCAACCACTTTTTGTCATTATAGGAGAAGGTCAAGTATCTCTTGTGGTGGAGTTGTTGTCGGAGAGGAGAGCGTCATATGAATTCTTGATGATGTCTGTTGCCACCAGTGAATGTCTTGTGGAACATGGGGGTAGGTGGTTGCAAGAAGCCACCTAGTAGGGTATGTCGTGTTAGGTCTGTGTGGCGTGGCAGTGGGAGTGAGTGTGTGAAGTGTCAAGCTCTCTCTTATACATGAGAAAAGGAATATTCTTCTGGTCGATTCTATTATTGATGTTCTGCTAAGACTTCTTCAGCTGCAATACTTTACTCAGCTGGATTATAAAAAATAGAATGAATGAATGAATATATATTAATATGTATACATATATATAAACTTTTTATGGTTCTGCCTAGTGGATATAGCTGGCTTCCTTAATAATATGGGAGCTCCATAGAAGAGATTCCTGGAACAGAAAGTTATATATATATATATATATATATATATATATATATATATATATATCTGGCCTCCGCCTGCTTGTGGTAAATTTACGAGTGGAAAGTTGCCAACAGCACGCTTATATCATCGGAGTACAATCATGTCGAAGAACATCTCACTCCAAAGGAATCCGTACTTTCCCAGCTGCTGATTGTGGCGCAGCCTTGAAGTTGCAGGAGCCCCTCGGAGGTAGTAGGGTCCTGGGATTTAAATAACGATAAAAAAAAAAATTAATGCGTAACTTCGTGATTAATCAATTCAGTCGAGCAGAGGGTATCGCAGAACGAGAATTGTGCAAGAAACATTCATTCCAAAGGAACTCTCGAGCGTGTTGCTAGCAGTGTGTCCGTTGAGGCAGAAGAAGACACCCGGAGAAGTAAAAAAGTCTCTCTCTCTGTCCACTTCAACGTGGGGAGGGTACCAACAGCAGTCCTTGGGTAGTAATGGGGAAACAGTTTCCAATTGGAAGGCAAGGGGGAAGGGAAGTGGAGAAAGGGAAACAGAGAGAGAGAGAGGAGAGAGGGGAGGAGAGAGTGACTCGTAAAGTAAAAGATGGGAAGGACAGGGAGTGAGAGAGAGAGAGAGAGAGAGAGAGAGAGAAAAGATGCCCGGGGGATGGCAACTATTATTTGATGGAAGACAAAACAAATTGCTCATGGAATTTTCACTGTTGAACAACAAGAAGCCCTGACTCTGGTCCTGCCTAGGCCCTGAGCTATCTCCAGGTAAGTTTGCCTTTTTTTTTTTCCTTTCGGTCTGTATACAGCAGAGTGATCTCGTAAAGAGTCTAGAAGCCTAGTATTAGTAACGTCATTGTCCATGTTCAGATAATGATAACATGCCTGTTGTTTATGTACTCTGTGTGGTTTATATTTATTTGTGCGTACGTGTGTGTGTGTGTGTGTGTGTGTGTGTGTGTGTGTCTGTCTGTCTCTGTCTGTGTGTCTGTATGTGTGTGTGTGTGTGTGTGTGTGTGTGTGTGTGTGTGTGTGTGTGGGTCATTTGTTACTGTATTGCTGCTTGTGTGAAAATATCTCTGTCCATGATCTGTCCATGATTTCTTGTTCATAATTACCTGTACTGTGGTATGGCGAGGGAGCTCTACTCTCAAGGTGCCCACAGTTGCTCCAACTTTACTTATAACTTTCTAAGCTTCAGCGTGCTGTAGGCACTCACGGTGCCATTCATCCATAACTCTTATACAATAAAAGCACTTCTTTTTTACATCTTAAACAAGTCCTTTTTTTCTTCCTTCTCTTGCTTAGTTTCATGCTATATCTCTTGCATCCCTCGAAGAGCTTTCCATTGCTGACATCACGGAATTGACATCACAGAATTGGTTTTAAATCATCAAGACTGTGATCAAATCACCCCTCACTCTTCTTTCGTCCATGGTGGACATGTTTTTTTTTTTACTGGCCCCCAATTTGTTATCTAAAATTTGGTACAGTAATATCTGTGCTTTCTCCCTCCAGCAGGTTGCTAGATATTGCCTTGTGTGTGTGTGTGTGTGTGTACGTGACAGCAAATCAGATATTTTCCCGGACTTTGTCTCCTCTACTCCTCGCCTGAGATGGAGCTATGGCGACATGTTAGAGACGCTGTAGTCTCTCAAATCCTTCTCGATCTTAGACTCATGCAGTCTGTTTCTTAGTAAATGATATTTGGGTCGAGGCCTTTCACAATGGCCTATGCCTTGTTTGTACTCTGTGTGTGTGTGTGTGCGCCTGTGTTCTAAGTGCGTTGCCTTGAATTACCTTTTTGTACAGTGCGGGGAGGGAGTTGTACACTCTTGGGACCCCATCTCGTGTGTGTGTGTGTGTGTGTGTCTTTGCTTACACGTATGCATATGTGTATGCATGAATTTATATGAGCTTGTATGTGTGTGTGTGTGCATGTAGCTTTTCATAACATGTTACTAACCAGTATAAGTTCATGTTCAGTTTACAGTATCCTTGTATTCTAGACCTCTTGTGTGTGTGTATATATATATATATATATATATATATATATATATATATATATTTTTTTTTTTTATATACAGTTTTATCTGATTC
>JAYMFT010294546.1:0-10322 GCA_038088735.1 Panulirus argus | reverse complement strand
TATATATATATATATATATATATATATATATATATATATATATATATATATATATATATATATTGTATATACACACTGAGTCTAAGGGACCCTGATACTACCTCTGTAACCTTGTAGTCACATATATCTGAGACCCACTTCGGTCCGACCCTTTCCCTGTGTTGATGTATTGTACCAACTCTATGCTCTGTGTTTGTACTACACCCAGCCTCCCTCGCAATGAGCACCTTCCCCGTCCTACGCTATCAAAGAAATGCCTTATTCATATATACTTTATACGACTAAAGCTCTGGAACTGCTAATCAAGACGACCTCCAGTCTGCCGAGTGCATGTGGTGTCCTAATCACGCCTTGGCATGAGAGAGAGAGAGATGGAGAGGCAAGGAGGAGGCAGAAAATAGGGTGGACAGAGTGGGAGTAAGAGTATGGGTGAGAGGGATGAGAATATAAGGGAGAGTATTTTGAGATGTGGGAAGGATAATTAGATAGGGAGCATACCTTGCACGAGCCACTAGTCACATCTGGTGTACCCATTAGGCGTGAACAGACTGGAAAAGAGGTGTCGGTAATGTTGCATCACCTGCGTATGAGGATTTCTGGCTTTAAGATATCTTTTTTACGTTTTCTTATCTTTAGGGAGTTCAGTGTCAATACATTTATTACGTTACTTATCTTTAGGGAGTTCAGTGTAAATATCTTCGGTTAAGTACTTATTTTTAGGGAGTTCAGTCGTTATATTACTTATTTTTAGGGAGTTCAGTCGTTATATTACTTATTTTTAGGGAGTTCAGTCGTTACGTTACTTATCTTTAGGGAGTTCAGTGTCAGTATCTTAGTTACATTACTTATATTTAGGAAGTTCTGTTGAAAACCTATTCCTTCCATGAGTTTTGATTGAAAGAAAATGCCATATCACTTAGCTTTACGGAGTTCTGATTAGAACGTCATCGTTACGTCACTTACCAGTAGCAGTGAGTTCACAATTAAACGTCCTCGAAGTGTTACATATGTTCGACAGAGCTTAACGTGAATTAGTACAGAAAAAAAGGGAGAAAATCACCTCATATTTTGGGCAGTTTAACGAATGTACGTAGAATTAGAACAGAAAAAAATTCTTGGTTTTAAGAAAACTGGGAAAATCGATTCTCAGAATTGATTTGCAATATAAGCTGAGTTCCAAACGAGAGCGGAGTGCTTTGTTAGTACGGTGCTGTGTTAGTACGATGCTTTGTTAACATCTTGCTGTGTTAGCGTGTGTTAACACAGTGGTATGTTTGCACGATGCTGTGTTAGTGCGTTACTGTATTAGTGTGTGCTGCTATGTTAGTGGGTTGCTGTGTTAGTACCTTCCTGTGTTCAGACGGTGCTGTGTTACTGCGTTGCTGTTTTTGCATTGTGCTATGTTAGTGCTTTCCTGAGTTATCATTGTGCTGTGTTAGTACGGTGCTGTGTTAGCACAGTACTGTAAAAGTACGTTATTGTGTTAGCAAGGTGGAGCTGTGTTGTATTAGAGCGGTACTGTGTTAGCGCGTTGCTGTGTTATTACGGTGCTATATTTGTATGTTGCTATGTTGAGAACCTTGTTACCTTAACACTGTGGAATGTTAGTCGGGGCTGTGTTTGAACAGTGCTATATCAGCGCTCTGCTGTGTTAACAAGGTGCTGTTTTAGTACGGTCCTATGTCAGTACTTTACTATGTTACTAACTTTCATTGTCTCTTTTTTTCTCTCCTATGGCCCTCTCATTTCCCACTTACATCCCACTCAGGTCCCTCTCACATCCTGGACACGTCCTTCTCATATCCCCACTCACGCCCCTCTCACATCGTAGACACGTCCCACTCACGTCTAGGTACGTCACCCCCCAAGTCACCCCCAAACAAATTCTAAGAATAAAAACGAATCCTTTGTGACCCTGACTAACGAAGCGTGGTGCAAGACACATGACTCCTCGCGTTCGTCTGTCGCAAGAATCCTGCGTCACCTCCAGGAAAATCCTGCGTCACGGGGCAAGATAGCGAGAAGGCACCACAGCGCTGGCGGCGCGCGCGCGCGCGTCCTCTCTCGAGTCTCCCCACCGCGTCACGGGGGACGTAAGGCGATCGGTCGCAATTAAGTAACGTGATCGTAAGGGATATCGCGTTTGGGCGACCCGACCAACCGACCGATTAGTCCCGGAGGTTGATCGGTCGAGCGGTCGGTCAGTCAGTCAGTCAGTCGCCCGCTGCTCGACCTTACGTAACCTTGAGGGAGAGAAGGTGGACAGGGAGATGAGAAGGTGGGTGGGTGGGGAGAAGAGCAGCGGTGAGAGGTTCTTATGTAATTGGGGAGAGGGGGAAATTATACAGAGCCCCTGCTCCTGCTACAGCTTCTGCGGCTACAACAACAGCTGTAGAGAGGGGAAGGAGGAGGAGGGTAGAGCTTAGAGCCCAGGATGACCGTCAGGAGGAGGAGGAAGAGCTGAGAGCCTAGAGCCGACCTGGTCATCGACAGAGGAGGCTGACTCATGTCCCCCTGTATGCTGTTTACCTGACGGTGGTGGCATGTGGCAACCCCCTCTGCCTCCCTCTCCACCACTGTCCATTCCCTCCTTCTCCAACACTGTCCACCATTCTCTCCCTCTCCAACACTGTCCATTCCCTCCCTCTCCAACACTGTCCACCACTATCTCCCTCTCCAACACTGTCCAATCCCTCCCTCTCTCTCCAACAGTGTCCACTCCCTCCCTCCCTTTCCAACACTGTCCATTCCCTCCCTCTCTAACACTGTCCACTCCCTTCTTCCTATCTCCACCACTGTCCACTCTCTTCCTCCTTCTATCTCCACCACTGTCTGCCCCATTCCTCCCTCTCTCATTTCCACCACTGTCTTCCCCATCCTTTCTTTTGTTCTCCCTCACACTGTCTCCTTCCCATCCTCCCTTCTCTCCACTCCTCCCTCCCACTCTTCTCCCAAGTATCTTCGAAGCCTCTCTCTCTCTCTCTCTCTCTCTCTCTCCACCACACACACACACACACTCTACAGCGCAGGGCCCTTCACCATCTATATTTTCCCCATACTCTCATTGTCTGCCTGATTTATATTCCCTGCCACACACACACGCACACACGTAGCCTCCCTCCACCCCAACGCCATCCCCGTCAACTACCCACCATCCTCCGCCAGCACCCCACCAATCTCACTCGCCCCCAAAAAGAATCAAACCCCTGGTGGACCATACACCTCGCCTTGCCCAGCGGCGCCACCCAGCGACCCAGCCGAGCGGCCGGGAGAATACAGTGACCTCCAGACGACAAGGGGAGAATACACTGACCCCAAGACGACAAGGGAAGAATACATTCACCCCAAGACGACAAGGGGAGAATACAGAGACCCCCAGACGACCTGAGGAGAATACAGTGACCCCCAAACGACCTGGGGAGAATACAGTGACCCCCAGACGACACGGGAAGAATGCAGTGACCACAAAACGACAGGGTAAGAATACAGTGACTCCCAAACGACCTGGGGAGAATACAGTGTCCCCCAGACGACAAGGGGAGAAGAATGCAGTGACCCCAAAACGACCTGGGGAGAATACAGTGTCCCCCAGACGACACGGGAAGAATACAGTGACCCCAAAACGACAGGGGGAGAATACGTGATACGTCAACAAACTGCTATGAGACACCTGGCCTGAGGGTGCATGTGTATGTTCTCATTACCTCCGCTAATAGAGCCATGGGCATTCCGTGGGTGTAGTGAGCAGGGTTCCCCACCTCCTCCTCCTCCTCCTCCTCCTCCTGCTACCGATGCACTGCTGAAGCCTCTCCTCCTGCATATGTAATGTGTACTGCGGGGCAGGTACGCGGGAGGGCGGTGTGTGTACTGCGAGGAGGGAGGGGAAGGAAGCAAGCTCCTGATTCTGACGACCCACATAGGTCGAGTACTCTCTCTCTCTCTCTCTCTCTCTCTCTCTCTCTCTCTCTCTCTCTCTCATATATAATTGTGCCTTGTCTCTTACACACTCCAACACCCTTACTCACTGAACCACCCACGCACGCGCCCCTGTTCTGCCCCGTCACATACCTCCCTTCCCCTCCTCCATCCTGCAGCGCACAGGTAGAGTTGTGTTAAAGTCATTAGCATACGTGGAGGAGGTCACGACCTACAATAACCAGAACACACGGGGAGGAACACGGGCCCGCATATACCATGACGCGTAAGCGATCCAACAGTTAAAAAGATATTTACCCCACAAATTATCCATGTAAATTCTTCAGAAGTTACTGTAGTTATTTTGGAAGTTGGAAGAAGCGGAGATTAAGGACGCAAGTTACGTGGTGTATCGGGCAGAGAAACACTGGCTGATCTAAATCATCACATCGAGATGAAGTTGTCAGTTAATGAAGAAATAATTCAGCAATTTGCCTCGGAGGGATGAGCCACTGAAGCAAAGATGGATCAATATCTGAGGAGGTGAGACTGCAGATTTTCTATGTATCCACGATAGAATGCTCAATTCCCTTAGACCTAAGAGACAGGAAAGAGAATCCAAATGAATACAAAGGTATTCAAACAGCAACAGAAAATGGCGTCCTTTCGGGGCTCTTTGTGATAGTGGAAGGTAAAAGTTAAGAGACATGTAGATAATTCAGAGAGAATAAACTGCAAATTGTCAATATGGCTAAGGAGGCGCAAATTATGTAAGTTGTGGACTTAAAGCGAAATATTTATCAAGTTTGTTCTTAAACGTATCTATAATTCTGCTTTCAACCACTCTTACAGCAAGTTTGTATCCTTTACTGCGAGCGAAATCAGGCGAATCAAGTCTTAAGTAACTTGATAGATGAAGCCTTTGGTAATTTTGAATACTTCTATTAGATAACCTCTTAACCCTTCTCTTTTTTAAGCTAAATAGATCCACGTCTTTTAATCTGCTTTCGTAGGATTTATTTCTCAACCCAGGAATCATCTTGGTAGCTTAATGCAGCACTCTGTCCATTCTGTCTATGTCCCTTTTTAGGTAGGGCGACCAAAACTGAGCAAAATATTCAAGATTGGGGCGAACCAATGAATTGTCAAGAGTAGAGATGGTATCACTAGACCATAAAAAGCAGTGAGACTGTTAGAAGGAAATGTATGCAGACTTGTGAAGGAACTAGATTAGTCTTAAGTCACAGGAACCTCATGGTATCTTATTATATGTACCGAAGAAGTATACAGAAACAGCTCACAAACAACTTGATGTGTTATTCAAGAACTCACAAGAGGAAAGACCTGCATGTTTCATTACTGAGGTGTAGAGCAGTTATCGTATCAATTTTTGGGAGAGGAGGAAGTGAAATTGCGCCTGTGTACAGATTCATGTTTCTAAAATGCATAATAGATAAACTGGATAATGTTAAACGAAGAGTAAGATGATAAACTGCCCAAATAGGGGGCATCATGGTTGCAGAACAGTGAGGGTATGCATTACAAATCATCTGGACAACTAAGGCTGACACCAACCATCAGCTTAGAAAGGAAAGACCTCTGGACGGACCGCGTGTGCTCTTGGACTGACAAAAGGCATGTGACACTGTACCTGAGACAGGCAAGCAAAACATGAGATCGTATCAACGGATCGGATTATTATCTAACAGACAAAGAACGACGGATGGACCTCACAGTTGCCTTTTCCGTCCAGTCAAAAGCAATTAGCGGAGTCACCCCCGTAGGGTTAGCTCCTGAGACCGCTGTTATTTATGACCTAGTATGTAAACGACTTTGCCAGAGGAAGCCCAGATCATGTCTTAGTATGTTTGGCCATGTTGCTAAAGGAACCTCTTGAGATTGCGACAGCTTACTAAGAGACCCGGGTGGGCTCCAGCAGCGGTTGGAGGCATGGCTCACGCGATTCACCTCAAGAAAGGCGGAGTCATAGAGCCAGGATACAGTAGAGCAAAGTCGTCCTTTGATTACTGGGAAGGGATTGTATCATAAATCTTCCCGTAAAAGTGACTTGGGGTTGAAATAGCTCCCAGCCTGTCACCAGAAGACATGAAAAATGGTTTTGAATGAGGCAGCTTATGTACTGGTCATTGTTGAAATAGTCTTACAGTGCATGGATTAAGAGATGTTCAGAAAACTATGTAAAGTATCGACTCAAACTAGACATTGCAGTTTGATCTTATTTTAAAAGAAAACTTAAGAAGACAATGTCCCAAGCGACGACCTCATTACACCATTGACGATGTGGGCCACACTGAGGAATCCCTACAGATGGAGACATAAGGTGACACTAGATAAAAGAGTTCTTGCAAGAGATGTAGGAAAATACCCTTATAGCAACAGAGGAGTAGCGAAACTGTGAAAGAGAGAGAAGAGAAACACTTAAGCTTCGAAAACATTAGAATGCGGTGAGTGTTAAAAAGCGAGTGTTGCATCGAGAGCATTATACGGTCTGTAGAACGAACACTTTACCAAGCATCAAAGGAAGTGACCTAACCAACAATCGAGATAATAGTCTAATTATAACACGCGACGAAATAGTTAATAAAGTATTGTAAACAGAAGCTGACTGTGAAATAAAGGAAATGAGACAAATTGTATCCAGTATCTAACAGACTTTGACCACTTAACATGTTGAGAACCTAATAGAGTTGACATTCAACAAATCAGTAATTCCATAAACTGCCTTACGACAATCTTGTAAGTTAACGATGAAAAGAAGCAAATCAAGGCAAGTTAAGTAAGTAAACTAACATCCAGTATATTAGGTTAGCAAGCTATAAAGTTGACAGGCTGAGGTATTTCAGCAAGTTAAGAACACGAACTTTTAAACTAGTTCACCAAGCTCTGGATCTGGCTAATCTATAACTGAAAAATTATTAGGACCTTTAGAGCTAAAAAATGGAACACTATCCAAAAGGTACGAATTAGTAACAGAAGGAATAAAACGCTTTCCAGAATGTCTTTAATATCTACAGTAACAGAACGGCTTCCAGGGAGTCTAAAATGTCATACATGACGAATGGCAGACTTTCCACAATATCTTTAATAATATCTACAATAATCGAACAGCTTTCAGGGAGTCTTGAATATCATACGTGGCGAATGGGAAACTTACCAGGAGGCTTGGAAAATGTAAAGTTTACGACCGACTCCCCTTCCAGGAGAAAATGTAGGAGCTTCCAGGGAGTCGTATACACACTTAAACATGCGCCAGTAAACTATGTAAGCAAGATACGTGAGTTGAAACCAAGCTTATATTAGCTAAAGACTTCCAGACCAGTGGATTGTCTTCGTAAGTTAAGCCAAGCTGACGGTCCTGGCGTCTTTATGAGGTCGTTCCAGGTCTCCTTATCGGGCAAGGTGGACACCGAACGAGGGTCCCTCCACTCGTCCACCTGCCATTTATAGTGACGCTCTCGCCCGTGTACTGATATCTGATCACTCAGCAGATATATATCAATCTAGATCTCGATATCATTCCGCCCGCTAGTCGCCGGAAGGCGGTAGAAAAGGCTTTATGTATTTATGGTTTTCATTCGCAGGTGCGCGAAGGCGGAGATGCGCCTGGAATTCAAGTGTGTGGAAGCACTCGTGTTGCGAGCAGATGCCATCGGGCGCAGTTGCCACGTCTCACACCCGCTGGATTGTTCAACAGCTCGGCTCCTCGTCCTCAGGAACTCGCACGGCGCTTAATAACAACCACTGGTGTTTATACACCTCACCCCTGCCGTAAATACTTCACGTTGGCGTAAGTGTTTACGGAGGGCGCTTCGCTGCCGTTGGATTCGCAACGAATGGTCCCCGCGCTGTTCAAGTTTTGCTACCCGAGGGGGGTTTATTTTTACAAGGAGCGGGTAGGACTCTCCCCGTGTGTGTGTGTGTGACAGGTTCGTCTGGTTTTGCTGCATTTCCAGTGCCCTCCGGGGGCCTCAGCTTGGCTGCCTCTCTCCTTCTCAGAAAAGCACATTACGAGGGAGCGAGCACCAGTACTCCCGTCTCCTCGACGGAGGATGCCAAGGCGGGTGGAGGGAGGTGGGAGGGTGTTTCAGTGTGTGTGTGGATACGGGTAGTGAGGGGAGGATATCTGTAAAACTGTGCCTTGGAGAACCAGGTATGGGTAGAGAACCGAGAGTGGATAGAGAACTAGGGACGAGTGGATAACCAGGGATGGTGGATAGGAATTTCACTCCTATATATATATATATATATATATATATATATATATATATATATATATATATATATATATTATGTAGGTGTGCGTGTGTGTGTGTGTATCATCGAAATAAGTGGGTTCCATACTGCATATCAGTTAACCGAATTGGACTCAATAATAGACATCAGTGAACCGTAGTGGGTTCCCTGCTGGCTTTTGGTAAACCGAAGTTGGATCCCGTTTGTTTAATAGAAAACCAAAATGGGTTCCCTGTCGTATGCCAGTAAATCAAAGTGGGTTCCATGCCGTATGTCAGTAAACCAAAGTAGGTTCCATGTCGTATATCAGTAGACCAAAGTGGGTTCCATGCCGTATCTCAATGACCCAAAGTGGGTTACATGCTGTATATTAAGACTGGATATACCAGAGGGACAAAGTGGTACCAATGTGGTTACACCGGTGGTGACGGTACCAGTATGGTTATACTAGTGGTTTTAGTGTACTTATACCAAGGGCGCCAATGTGGTTATACCACTTGTACCACTGTGGTTACAACAGTGTGTTTGTACCAGTGATACCAGTGTGGTTATACTAGTGTTACCTCCGCGGCTATAGCATGTGTCACCAGTGCGGTTATGCTAGTTTGGTTAAATCTGTGTCACAAGTATTGTTATACGAGTGTCACCAATGTGGTTATCCCAGTGTCACCAGATTTCTTACACCATTGTCACGTGACCAGTGTGGTCTTACCAGCGTCATAAGTGTAGTCATCATACTAGCATTACCAGTTAGGAGCGGTAGGTGCCTCCCCCTTCCCTCCCCCCAACCCATGGCTGGCATTCATCACAGGGGATGAAGGTTACATCATCACTGGGGGTGGGGGTGGGTAATCATTACCCCTCCCACTAACCCCCCCCCCCCAACCTGTGGCAAGACTGTGGAGTGCCTGTGGCTCTGATTACCCATCTTCTCTACACTGCCCTGATCCGGATCTGCCGTTTTCTATAAACAGGTGATTCGATGCAGAGACATGTACACATGTCCTATATGTAAGTTTGTACGTTAGAGTGTTTGTAGATCATATTTTTATCTTTCATTTTATGGTATTTTATAATATTTCTTTTCTCGTATGATGAATATGAAAAATGATCGTGATATAAAGTAGCGAACGGGCCTGAAATTCAGTGTCATTATGAATAGCAACCATATCAACAGGAAAAACGTTCAAAGTGAAACGAGAGATTGCCAGTGATGCATCAAATTAGGGCATATCCGTAACAATAGTGAATGCGGATGTAAATAACATTCGTATGTGACAAGTGAAGGCATTTATGATCGTTTCTGTGGGTGGTTTCAACTTTGCGTTGACGGCTTTCATGACCCTGGCAATGTATAGGTAGACTTAGACCCCGAATTACCAACCAATTTACTGTACATAAAGACAGAACTACTT
This sequence comes from Panulirus argus, assembly GCA_038088735.1. Classification (NCBI taxonomy): domain Eukaryota; kingdom Metazoa; phylum Arthropoda; class Malacostraca; order Decapoda; family Palinuridae; genus Panulirus; species Panulirus argus. The sequence continues at coordinate 738 of JAYMFT010294546.1, read as the reverse complement.
ATCATGAGTGACTTTCGTCTTCGGTAGGTGGTCAATCCATCTCCTTTCTACTGTACCTGTAATTCATATCCTAATATTTTGAATCCTTCCGTTCATTCCTTTTCCTTACCTTCCAATTTTTTCATCTGTGATTTTATTTTTCTACTCTTACATCTGAGTATCAGCAACACACATTGGATATTGTATGTTTGATATTTACAGAATCTGGATTAATCGCCTTTAATTACTGATTGCCTTTGTAGTCCAACAACGTTTATACATATTGTACTGCCCCATTTCTTGATGCTGCCATCTAGTGATATCACCTTACATAAATCAAGATCACAATTTTGTCTTCGTGACAAAAATATTTGAAATCCAAAGCGAGAATTGGTAAGTCAATTTTTCAAAACAGAAGAGCAAAAGACATCACAATTCTGGCATCTCCCATTTCATTCTTGTACAGGAAGTGACGCCCTCAAGCGGAAGCCGTTGCTCAAGTGATGGAGGATATGAGGGACACCTCTAGGAATCCCTGGAACGCCTCCCCTCTATCGGTAGCCGTTGCTCAAGAGGTGGTGGTGGTAGTGGTGGGAGGAGAGAAACGGGCATTTCTAGGAATTCCTTGGCAGTTGAGATTGTTTTTAATGGAGGGTGGAGATGTCGCTTTTAGGGGGGCGGGGGTGGGGGGGACTCTGTGTAAGGGATCACATGACTCTCTCTCTCTCTCTCTCTCTCTCTCTCTCTCTCTCTCTCTTC
>JAYMFT010294535.1:0-10322 GCA_038088735.1 Panulirus argus | reverse complement strand
GAGAGAGAGAGAGAGAGAGAGAGAGAGAGAGAGAGAGAGAGAGAGAGAGAGAGAGAGAGACTGTTTTATATAATTTCTTCTAATATTTCCTCATCTCGAAAGTAATGCAGATGTGTATGTTTGCATGTATGTGAATATTAATGCATATATGTTATCCCTAAATTAAGGAATATTACGAAGACTTGTCTTTTAGTTTGAGAAATACTGTAACTGAAAGAACTGGATAATCAGACCTATTTAGCCATACTTATAGAAAACGAAAATGGGAGTCACCTGAATCTGATCTACATTTCACTTACATAACATTTGTTACTGGTGATCTTGCGGTGTGTTCAGGTCCTGCGTGAAGACATGGCGAGTTCACTGTTGCTTAAGGCATCAGAATCCGTTATTGCACAGTGATCAACTGATGGATTCCAGTCTGACGTCCAATTTCATATAATCTGAAAAATATGGATCGCTAATATTTTCCAAGTACTAATATGATTACCTGTGGAAGTAATGCGATAAATGGATTCAATTTAGCAGAACAGCCAACCACACGTTGTCTGTTTCCTTTATACCGACAGAGAAAAAGATTTGTGTGTGTGTGTGTGTGTGTGTGTGTGTGTGTTTGTGTTTACATGCTAGTCTCTGCCTTTGTCTCTGTCCCTGGTACCTCCCTGGGGTAAATAAGATTTACACCCTCGTTCCGTTTTTTCCCTTACCAGGCAACCAACCGTTCAGAATGTTTTATTGGTAGACTGAAGGCAGCTTTCACAGTACGAAGAGCCTCTTATTTCTGTTTGGTTTTCTTCTCCCAGGAGCCACTCAGATCACTGACCTAGAAAGGCCGCCTTATGGGTACTGAGGTCACCTCTGGGTCAGGGTCTTCGTCTGCTGAGGAGACATGAGTCTTCATGGTGGATTGTGAGTTGGCTAACCAGGGTGTTGCCGCCATAATGCGAGGCTGGATTTGACTCGTGTGTTTGGACTTTGTTCCTTCCAGTGTGCCTCACTGGCTGCTGTTTGCCGTTGGTACCCACAGCTAACTTTTGTGCATACAATTTTGCACGTATATCTGCGGTGACACAAGCACGGATGTTACGTCAGTCATATACAGATGCTTATATGATTGTCATACATTACACACCCATACATACATATATATATATATATCATACATCATGATAGAATACTGTATGCATAGGGCCATATGTTAATAGTGTCATACATTACCGCATACAGCATACACCCATACAGAAAAATTGTACACGTGGTATACATACATTTCGATCAGTGACTCATGTACCTCGGCTACTGGTTAAGTTGTGTCTTTTGCTTTAATTCGGAGGGTTACTGAATACATAACGAATTTACGAGACACACTGTCATCAGGGAATAATGTCTGGTCATAAATTCAATATCGATTTTTAATCAGAGGCCAAAATGCTGATTATTATTATTCTCTTATGATTGCGGACGTGACACAGACAGAGGTATGACCAAGTCGAAACTGTCGGTTGGAAAGGCAGAATACTGAGTTTTGCTTTCTCTCTCTCTCTCTCTCTCTCTCTCTCTCTCTCTCTCCCCCCGCCAGTATTCCAGCAGCCGCACATCTGTTTTAAGAAGAAATGACGCCTCTGCGCTGACAATGATTTCCTGCAGTGTGTCTTGACGTGTAATGTGCAAACTCTTTGCTGATCAGCGTCATTAGCTAATTAATCCGAGAGACAGCATGGCCGCGCGTGGCTCTCTTGGGGCGTCTGTGAACAGGTTTCAGCCTGCTTATTTGTTCGTATGCCTGGACGTAGTCGTGGATCGTAGCAACTTAAATTATACCGTCAGGATAGTATTAAGGAGCTGCCTCTTTACATTCTTTCATTAAAGGTAGCAATGCTAGCCATAGGGGAAAAAATGTAGGGGGAATGGAGATTGTAAGTTTCCCTCATGAATTTCTGAGTTCAAAGCCAAGAGAGAGTGGTTTGGCATCCCGTCTTCGAATCGGAGTAAACTATCAAGCGAAACGGTAGTTCATATCTTTCCTCGGCGCCTCAGCCCGGGGTCAGGGTTGTGCTGGACACCGCCAGGTGTCAACGTGTGTAGTGGGATGTACAAACATATACTTTTTTTTTTTTATGTGATTTATGCAGTGCAAATACAAACAACGTTGAAATTTTCACTTGTAAGTTGCTGATGAGAAAGTGCTTTGACATCTGCTTACCTGCTGCAGCGGGCGTATGTGCCAGGTGCGTTCAGCTGTGAGCCCAACGAGCTATACAAGTTTACGTTGGAAATAGCGCAGTGTATCTTAAACAGCAAAGCTGAATGTATATGACGTGCGATTCACGTAAGTGTCGTGTGTGTGTTCTACAGTGACTGGTAACGCGGGAGGTGGTTCCATCCCCCCTCCTCTCCACCACCGCCAGACAACGGAGGCAAGGTATGTCTGTCTGAACCATATTGCCGTTGTTCTTACTCTCACTACCGTCAGCCCCAAAACCGCTTGCGTGTTTGAGCGTATCCGGTCTCCACCAGCCAGCCGGACCTTGAGTAAGATCGCAGTCTGTTTAGTAAATAGATTAGAGGCTTTTGCCTTTATTATAATGTTAGTCTCTCTCTCTCTCTCTCTCTCTCATGGAAGGCAGTAGGTGGTAGGCAGCCACCGATCAGGGAAGTATATTACCGGTACTACCCGCCTGGGTATGAGGGGTGGTTAGTGACCTGCGCAGTGAGCCGGCACTTTAGTGGCTGTCGAGTGTCTTTTCTTCAGCCCACTTTGCTATCTTTTCTTTCCTCCTCAGCCATATGAGGGCCGCTGGCATTCAGTCCACAAAATATGTTCTCTCCATCTTACACATTACGATTGACAACTCGTAACTTACACGACTCGTTCTTCGTAACTCTTGATATTCCTGCGGTGAGCGCTGCTCGCGAGTCCATCCTTTTGGTAAAATATCGTCGTAAGTACCCCTCAGTAAACAAGTAGTCTCTTCAAATGATATATTTATTATAATGAGTGCTGCGCTCCAGAACCCCTCATGGCGAAATCATATCGTAGGAACTTTTTTTTTTAATAGGATGTTTAGAGGGAAGGTGAAGGTTTGAAATGTGATGGCGAGTTAAAGTGTATACATAGGTATATGATAGAGGTTCTGTCATGTGTGTGGGAAGGTCTGGAAACGTGTGTTTTTTTTATGCATATATATATATATATATATATATATATATATATATATGGCGGCAGACTGCGGGTGTGCATGTGGTGAATTTGTTTCTTATTAGTTAAGGTAAGGGTAGCATTGTTCACTGTTTACAGTGATGGATGGTTGCTGAGAGGGTCCCTTAATGAGTGTTCTGAGGCTGCGTGAGAGGAAAGGCTATTGCAAGTCTGTGCAGCTGTCCAGGCCTCGGGTGTGTCTGTAGCTTGTGTCGTCGTTATCTTCCAGCTTCTGCCAGACTGCCTGTACCTCTTCTCATCAGCATGTGTCGATAAGTTTATTTTTTTAGTCGTCCATGTTGTTCTTCGGTGTTTTCTATGCAGGGGTACCTTTCGTTTGTGACGAATCGTAGGGCTCTTACTAGGATGTGGGTGGATAAGTGGTGGGGAAAAATGGAATGGGCTAATCATTAATGGGAAACAGGAAACAGAGGAATGGGTAACGGGGAATATATGAAAAAAAAAACATAGTAAATATGTTTGTATTGCAGATGATGAATAAAAGAAGACTCAACAAAGAGGTGGGCAGATGATGAGCCATGAGGGAACAGGAACTGGTGTCTAATGAGAGCGGGGACTCATTATGGATCCGGGATTCGAACCCTGGTGCTGATTATTCGTCAGCCGACGGCCAACAAGTCCGACCGACATCTGCCTTAGCCAGCCATCCGCTTCCGTTAAAGTCGGGTGTTTCTTCTTTTCACTCGTGTCTTGTACCATTGAAGTTCAGCCGCTTTGTTCCCCTCATGACCAAGGCTTAAAGACGAGGGGGCATTACCCTGGGCATACCTGGGCCATCCTGTGCAGGTGTGCTTGGAAAAGATAGCTGGGAATATCCATCCTAAACAAAGTATCTTTATGAAGTATCTTTTTATAGAAAAAAATATTAAAAATCATCACTGAAAGATCATTAGTACCCTATGTCTTTCAAGACCCTTAGAAGTCAGGTCAAAGTTCAAACCATCATTCCCAAGGGTCGCATCGTCGTGTTCATGAATCATACCGTCTTCTTGAAGGATCGTACCGTCGTGCTGAAGGATCGTACCGACGCGTCGTATTCAAGGGTTCGGCTCTGTCAAACTTCAGATCTGGTCAGTTGAATTTGGCCAGCGTATTGTCGCAAAGACACAGAATCCGAGCACGTATCGAGCAAGGTTGTAGGTATTTGGCTGTTTCTTGCAGCCCACGTACCGTGATGAATGGAAGGCAGGAATGATTTTACCAGCCGTAGATGGCGCTGTTGTTGGTGACGGCGACCATAATGCAAATGCAGGTATGAAGAGCATACACGACAATGGATGGAGCTTTCGAGACAAGAAATCCAAGCTGCTAGAAATCCTTGCTCTCAGGAATATTCTTGAAATTCAACCTTGTACAAAATCTATCACTGAAGAGTTGCAAAATCAGTAGTACCAAAACTAGTGTCCGCCAGACTTGAGATATCTTTGATTTATCGTCCTGAAGAACATCAAAGGTCTAAAAGACTTTGACCCAGAACACTTCAAGAATAACAAGACGCGATATCCAGGCTGGGTCAGCGTTACGGACTTATACACCAGATTTCCGAGATCAAACGCAAGCAAAACCCAACTTGACTCAACACACATGATCGTTCGAGCCACGGCCAAGAGCGTCTGGAAGTTATGCCGTGTGCGCATAAACAGCCATCGCAAAGACCCATAACAACAATCTGTTCCTTTACCAAAGTGCTGTACGCGCTACGCGCTCCAGTACACCGCAAAAAAATTGTCCTTAACCTAAAGCTTGCAATGAATGCTCACTGTTCGCTGACCTCCACCATGGCAGAGCTTCCATCACAGATGGGGAAAGTGCAGATAGGAAACGCCAGCCATAGTTATGAGATGTGGTGTCAAAAAGAATTTTTACTCAAACTAGAGTGCGAGCAGCTCATAGCCAAGAAAGCTTAGTCTAACCAATCCTCCGCCAGGCAATTAAGAGCCCATTGTAGGAAAACTTCAAAGACTTCAAAAGATACACAAAAATACGCCATGAGAGATAAGAGAGTTACACAGCACAAGCTGAGTGGCATACTGAAACATAACACACGTACCGCGAAAAGCGGCTGAGCATCAAGCACCCAACGTACCGTCCGTGATGGCCAAAAAATAGTCTTCTGCAGCGGACGAGACCAGACGCTGTCCAGAGCCGTACTCACCGCTGCCCACCTGCACAGCCTCACACAGATGCTCCCGGGAACGCTGATCACAGCTGTCCTTCACTCTCACCCTCAGGACAGCTAAGCCCCTCAAGCTTAGGGATACAGGCAAACGCTCATACACGAAAATCGATCACGATGATGAACCCTGCGTTAGAAACACAAATGGCCACGACACCCCTCACAGTAATCCCACCACAAGAAACAACAGAAGCAGAGAGAGTGTTCCCTCAGCATACCTGAACCATGAGAGGTATACAACACTGGGCAAACAAGAACTGTAAGCCTATAAACACGTACCTGCACTTACAACCAGACTCTGTTCTGATATATATATATATATATATATAAGATTGTGTGATCCAGCAGGTCGTTAAAATTCCAGACAATATCGCTCACCAAAACAATAACCGACTCCATTCAGGGGTTGGCATAGTTGCCACAAAAGACGTACAACATATAAGACGACTATTAGTCCTGAGTTTACCGTCTCGGTAAAATGACTGACCTCACTTGGACCTGTCAGCCGAGCCATGCCATACATACCAGCTCGCAAAGGGAGGCTACTGCTGCTGCCGCCACACCACAGATGTCCTTCACAGATAACCTGCTTACATAAACACATCCTGCTGATATGACAGATAAAGTCACAGCGACTGTATTCAGCAAATTTTTTCCTCCGTCTCCTTCCGCGTCTCCCGTTTTTTTTTCATGGAGCGGATGTAATTTACTCTTTAAATCCAAATAATCCGAAACCCGAACATTCGCCTCGCAGGATAATTGCTAGTCAGTGGGGCTTGGCTGTGGATGGTAGGCTCTGGTGTCGGTGCATAATACATGACAGCCAGACACTGGGTGTGTGCAAATGAGGCCATTGTTTGTTTGTTCCTGACGCTACCTCGTTAAGGCGAGAGAGACGCTGCTAGGTATAATATATATATATATATATATATATATATATATATATATAATTTATTTAGTTCGTTTAGCAGTTGCTAGATAAGCGAAATTCGTTGCTATTTTCCCCAAGAATGAGGAAAATGATTTCTCAAGACATGAGACGTATTGCTCGGGAATTAGAGCGACATTTTATTTCAAGAGAGAGACCAGAATTTCTCCCTGGTATGCGCCCCTTCTTGTTGCCGGAGCATTACTGCAATGCAGATATTTCAGAGGAAGTAATTCTCCATCCTTGGCATCGGGCGTAATCGCACCTTATCATTAGTTTGAAACCCGTGTCAGGCAGGGAACGGACTTAAACAGACGCCGCGACTGCATTGCGTCACGGACCCTAAAGACCATCCCTGTATAAAGTGACCCAGAAAGTTTTCATGGGTTGCTTTACTGACGCAAGTTAGAAGGTTGCTTGTTCGCTCTAGTGTTAAAGTTAGTTAAGAGGTGATGTGTGGGTCTTACAAAGGGAGTTACGGTCTAATACATTTGTGGATGAGTTATGGTTAGTGTTTTAGTGTCTGCGGAATTGCATTTATGTTTGCTTGCTTATCCTCGGCAGTGTTCTCACCTTCCGCTTTTAAAAGCTTTTGTTGCATACCGTTGATGATGGCAACTGGCTCAACACTGGTCGGTAGAAGTCGTCGACGTTGATCAGCATACAGAAGGTACAAGTCAGTCATTAGTGCGATTTATTCAGTTCATTAAGAAACCTGACAAACTTGATAGATAAACTTATGGAAACCATCTCTCGAGACAAGGTTGTAAATTATGCAGATGATTCATTACCGCTTAATTAGTCATTTTCAGTATGGTTTTCGGCGAAATCGTTTGTGTCTGACTAATTTGCTTTGCGATATGATTAACATGTATCATGGGATGAAGCAGCTGATATGATCTGCTATGATTTTCAGAAAACCTTCGGTAGAGCCTCACTTCAAAGGCCACAAGCGGAAGTTGTCACACGAGATGGATGAGGCTTTGCTTCGCTGGTTAAAGATTTTGGTTGAGTGGCTGTAACTAGAATGTAATGATTAATGATTAAGCCTTGGAATGGTTAGACGTGACAAGCGGTCTGGCTGCAGAGAGCAGTCTTGGGGACATGTCTGTATCTGATATCGTACGTATGTGTCACTGACGTTGGTCACGGCTTCTGCCTTAAGGTATGAAAATTCGCAGACGCCGCCAAGCCGGGAAATGAATCCGCAACAGACACTGGCCGTCAACAGTTGCCAGTTGAGACAGCTCCGAAGTGGCAGTGAATGTTTGATACTGAGAGGTAGTGAAGATGAGAAGGCAGTCTGCTGCATAGATCCGTTGGTGTAAAAACGTAAATGAGGAAAAATGATTGATATGGGTAATGTTCTCCGGCGACTTTAAGCCAAGTAAGCGAAACGCAGAGGCGAAAAAGAAGAAAATTCAAAGCAGATCCAGGCAGGGCATTCAAATTTAAGTAGAGAAAATAATACTCCTTTACGGTTCAGTGGTGCGTCCCCGCGTTAGTTATTGCGTTCAGTTTCGGTCATCCTGTTGTAGAAAAGGCACAAGGAACGGAGAAAGTACAGCGGCGAACTACCAAGATGATTCCTGGACTGAGAGTTAGATCCCATGAGAGCGGGCTGCAAGACCTAAACTTGTAGCACAGAAAACGGAAGGTTGAGAGACGATGTGATGCAGGTGTTCAAGATGATCAAAGGGTTCGACAATTTCGATCTAAATAGCTGTTCAGGTGTACATCAGTCTGAGGTCATTCGTAGTGATGGGGTCAAACTTGTGAGAACAAACGTTTGCTTCCAATGAAACAAAGTAATTATTCTTCAGCAGGATTGTTAATGTGTGGAATGACTTACGTAATGAGGAACTGAAACCAATATCGTGGATACGTTTAAGAAAAGATCCGACAAATACACTAATTAACTTCAAGTCCTCGACCGACTTTAATTGCGCGTCCGCTGCCGTAAAAGTTCCAGGTATTTCTCCTCTTCCTCAGTCACAAACAACCACGAGATAACCCGTTAGTTTGTTGTTGTTTGTCTTCCTTTGTATACCTTCCTATTCTTTCGTGTGCCTTCCATCAGTATGAGGAACAGGTCATCAGCTGCAGGTAAATGTCAACAGGTTAGGGTGCAGGCCATCAACAGGAGGGGGGTGAAAGCCATCAATAGGGAGGGAGTACTAGCCATCAACAGGGAGGGGGAGAAAGCCACCAACAGAAGGTGGAACAAGCTACCAACGGGAAGTACTTGGCATCAGCCGCGCTTAGTAAACAGTAGGAGGTGGTGGGTACATCATCATTAGGGGGTACCAGTCATGAGGGGGTACACGAATCACCAAACGTGACGACAAATGGTTAATGACCGCAACGACAGACTGTAGACTGTGACGACGACAGACTGTAGACTGTACGGGTTAGACTTAATTTGTTCTTTCGGTCCTTAAGGCTTGCAATTTGCAGGTTACTGGAGTTGGGAAAAAAAAAAAAAACGGATTTTGTGAAACTTATATACTTGCATTTCAACAGGTAAGTATGATTATCAGGGTTTATGGGAAACCTCTGAATTCTGTCATTACACCTGATAGTTGTTAATTACATACAATTCTGAAATTACTTGATAGTGTCCACGTGTTCTCTTCTGTGCGTTCTGTTTCAACGGGGCGGAAATGATCACAAAAAGCAATACAGCGCTACTTTCTCGTCACGAAAATGTATGTGTTCGTGTTAACCACAAAAAGTGACGTATAAAAAAAGAAACTATATGTATATATCGGAACATGTATGGTTCACACACACACACACACACACACACACACACACACATATATATATATATATATATATATATATATATATATATATATATATATATAAAAGACAAGCATAATTACCCAGACGTTAGTATTTACCATTATGTATTTAGACCTTGTAATTAACGACTCATATCAGTTTGTCTCAAAATGAGAGAGAAAAATGTATTTTCTAATTCATGGAAATGAGAGAAGTGCCTGAGGGACATTCACGACCACGCAGGAATAACAAAGAAAAAATGAAGCATGAAAAATTTTGATGAAGACTTTTCTTCCATTGTGACAGACACGAGCGAGGACTGCAAGTCTTGGAGAGGGCTGGCTGGTAAGCCTTGTGCTGGGTTACCCATTAAGAAGACTGAAGTCTCTCTGGTCAGTCGTGGAATGATCGTCTCCTCTCGCATCAGTCAGCCTGCTGCGTCATGACCAATCACAAGCTGCCATTTCGATGAAACAACCCGTTTCCCACCTGCCCACACCGGTGCCATCGACTCCTCCGACCATTATCTCTGACGCAGTTCACCCCAAAAAGAAAACGAAAAAATGTAAAAAGAGAGAAATAGAAAATGAAGCGTGTGAGCGGGACAGCGAAACGGCTTCCAGTCCTGTTCGCATCTGTTTCGATCCTTTTTTTATAATACGTCAAAACGAAATGAATCTTTTAATTAAACGGGGAGCCACGTTAAACAGGAGAGACGGCTTCTCATTTTTATGCAGCCATTTTTATCTTCTCACTCTGGGGACACTGAACGTATGGACATTTGCCAATTAGCTTAGACTGTGACCAGAATGCGAAGAGGAATCTCTGTATAGTGTTCGTAAATGATACAATAGGGAAATTAATACCTTACGTTGATAGGTTTATTAGTATTTAGTATGATTTAATGAGGTTCACTGGGATTAATGCTGTAATGATAGGGTGATAATAGGGCTAATTAGTATTAGGGTCGCTGTAATTGCATGATAGCAAGGTTCAGTGATAATGAGGATGGAGTGAGATTTGCTTTGGATTGTCGCAGGAGGGTGTGAGGTGTGCACGGGATAGAGCGAATTAGAGCGATGTGGTTTACAGGGAGCGACGTGCTATCAGTGTGCTGAACCAGGGGTAGGGGAAACCACGGGAAAATCTGTAGGGCTTGGCTATGGGGCAGGGCTCTGCTTCCTTTTACATATGACATCTAGGAACGGCTA
>JAYMFT010294513.1:0-10323 GCA_038088735.1 Panulirus argus | reverse complement strand
TATAGATATCATTTTTATTTTTATTATACCTGATTGATATTTCCTGCGTCAGAGAGGTAGCACCAGGAAACAGACGGGCCCTAATTGAAATATAATGAGAATTGAGAAAGGAGAAAAAAGAAAAAAACAGGGAGAGTATTTACGAATATTCGAGAAAATGAGAAACCTCTTTCTTGAAATGAGCGAATTCATAGTTATTGGGATAGACATGAGAAGGTAGAGAGTTCCAAACCTACGACGTGTAGGTAAAGAAGCAGCTATCAAAACGCCACAGCCTTGACTTACCGATGGCCACCCAATAATCATATGATGCATCAGCTTGCCGAGTATTGCGTGGTATAACTAGTGTTGCGGGTACGCAAGAATCCAGCTCTCGGGAGGAAAGGTCAAAGTAATACCTATAGAAGAGGGAAAGTTAACCAGCACTGCGGCGTAGGGCAAGGGGGTCAAGTTTGGAAGTTAGCTTGGGACACTTTATAAGTCAGATCGCTTTAGACTCACCTCTGTCAAGTAAGGAAACTGAGCCAGAACTGCCTCAAATGTGGGAGCAGTACATTGTACAAGGACGAATCAATCTCCTGTATAAACGGAGCAACTGTATAGAAGAGAAAAAGATACAACATCTAAACAGTGTTTCCAAGAAAGAGTTGATGTTACAGTAATACCAAGTATGTTCCCTGAGTCAAGAGGTCGAATTATAGAACAGTTAAGGTGATACGAGAGTTTTGAGGAGTTTTCGATAGAGAGATTGGTAGAATTTGGGTCTTGGAGGCATTAAATTTATATAGATTTTGTGTACCACACTGAGATATCCTGTCCAAGTCTGAGTTTATTATGGAAGCTGTGTCAAGGCGAGATGCAGATCGAGTAAGAGAAGAGGGAGCAGAATTGAAGGATGTGGATGATGCAGTGTTGAGTCATCAGCGTATGAGTGCATTAGATTACTTTTGGAAGAGAGAAACTCGTTGAAGAAAAGGAGAAAAAGTGTTGGGGACAGTAGAGACCCTTGAGGGACACCACTGTTGATGGAGAAATGAGGGAAGGCTGATTCATCAACAACGACACAGATCGATCGGCCGGACAGGAAGATGTCCCCTAAGACTAATCATCTCCTCTGCTAATTCCACTGGTTCTAAATTAACTAAATGGTTAGCAAAACATCTTAGCAAAGTTCGATGAAAAATATCTCCAACGCAAGTTATTCATAGCTCAGGTTCTGTATACGAAATTAGGAACATTAATTTGCCTGATCTTTATTAGTTTTTATGTGAACTCCCTTTTCACTAAAGTACTCGTTGATGAAACCATCCCATACCTAAGAAGATAATTGCCTGTTTCAGTCTGGCCTTGCCCATGCCCATTAGAACTTTCATTGAATTAGTAGAGCTTTGTGTTTCCATAATGTTTTCCACGATGATGAAGGTAATGTTCATTGACAGAAATTTGGTCTTGCCGTGGTAAATCCACTTTGTCCTACTCTCACTGACTTCTTCATGAAAAACTTTGAGACTGAAACTCTAACTTCAATCCATAATTATCTAAAAGTTTGGTTTAGATATGTTGACGATGTGAGGTATTATTGCTATTTTCCCTAGATTGTGATGATTTAAATAACATCCGCCCCACAATCATATTCAAGATTAAATTGGATTACGAAGGCAAAATGCAGTTTCTTGGTGTGTTCATAACCAGGGAATCTGATCATTTATCCTTTAAGATCTAGAGGAAGGCTACCTACTCTGAGAGCTATATTCATTATTTTTCAGTACATGACTCCTGAAAAATGTCTGCAGTTATGTCTATGTTTTTACGAACACTAGGATATGAGATTCCATAAGCCTGGTAGACGATTGTAGTCATACAAGACATTAGGCTGTTATCCTAAGTTGTTTGTGAAAGAAGCTTAGTGGAGAGCCAGGAAGACATTTTATACATCTAGTAACAAAAATGTGACAAATAATGATAGATGTAAATGTTTAGTGTTGCCCTATTCTCCCAACTTAGGTGATGTAAGACAGGTACTATAAAACATTGTTTTTAATGTTGCCTTCCAGTACAATAGCACTACCAAAAAGACCTTAATTAAAAGCAGGTTAAATCATCTAACAATTGGAAGTGTTTACGCCGTCAAAGTAAGACGTAAAGATGTATACATAAGCTAAACCGGAAATACTGTAACTGTGAGATGCTCTTGGTACTGTCATTCAATACACAGGATCAATCAGATAAATGAAACCGCTAAACACTGTCCTGAAAACAATCACCCTGTAGACCTTAGATATCCAGTTATTTTATACCCCTCTGCTGAATATGCTACCCGTAATGTCATTGAATTTTTCTTAATTGCTAATAGTAAAAACTTTAATTTCTTCCCAGGCAACAATAAACCCATCCTATTATCAACCAAATCAATATGGTACCGAGGCTAACCCCCGCCACTCTACCCCCATTAACTACATGGCATCTGCCACTCTCCCTTCGACAGTCATTGTCGGTCATGCCACTGTGTTGTCTGTAAGGGTAGACATCAGAGGGTACTTCTGTTGTGACGTTGAGATTTATATCACTTTATTAATTATTGGCACCTGATGAGATGGATTGTCTTAATGAAACATATGGCACATGTACTGAAAAATTACATATTAGATTTAACTATATGAACTCCTACTGAACTGCGATTTCATCTTCATAACTATCATCGCGGACTAGAGTGAATCAACATATCTACTGTTAAGATCGCGTTGGAGTTCCCACCGAACAATACCATGGGCTTCCCGACACCAGCCATATTTCTTAGTAAGTACCGCCGTGCCAATGGAAATCTCAAAAAAAAAAGAAATTGAGGATTTTCACATCACAAGATTAGATAAGACTAGCTAGTTCGTGATTTTAAATACAGTGGACCATAGTTATAAACCTCAGGATCTTTTAAATGATATTGAAACTATGGAATATTAACCTCCAAACAACTGAATTCTAAAGTAAAGACCTTCACTTCAGGACTCAAGCAATTGTTAAATAAGCACCAGAACATTCTGGATTCAGTAAGGATGGTTAAACCCTCTCTACCTAATATATATGGTCTCCCTAACACTCACAAAGATGGATGTCTCCTAAGACTAATCATCTCCTCTGTTAACTCCTCTGGTTGTAAATTATCTAAATGATTAGCAAAACACCTTCGCAATGTTCAAGGAAAAACTCTCCATCGCATGTTATTAGTAGCATAGATTTTGTTAACAAAGTTAGGAATATTAATTTGCTTGACCGTAAACTCATTAGTTTTGATGTGAATTCCTTGTCCACTAGAGTACCCATTGATGAAACTCTGACATACCTAATAACATTCACCCCACCATCAAATTCAAGACTGAATAGGAAAAGAAAGGCAAACTGAAGCTTCTTGATGTGTTGATAACTAGGGAATCTCACTATTTGTCCTTTGAGATCCACAGGAAGCCTACCAACTCTGAGAGCTATATTCATTATTTTTCTGTACATGATCCTTCTTTAGAAATGCCTGTAGTTATATCTGTGTTTTTAAGAGCACTACGGGTATGTGATCCCATAAGCCTGATAGACAATTGGAGTCTTACAAGACGTATCTTTAGGCAGTTATTTTATCTTAAGTGATTTGATAAAGAGGCTTACTAGAAAGCTACAGACATTTTATGCATCTCGTAACAAAAATGTGTCAGTTGATGATAGGTCTAAGTGTTTGGTGTTGCCCTGTTCTCCCAACTTAGCTAATGTAAGGCTGGTACTACAAAAAATGTATTTTTATGTTGTCTTCCAGAAGATAACACTATCATTAAGACCGTAATTAAAAGTAGGCAAAATCATCCAACAATTGGGAGTGTCTGCGCCGTCAAATGTAAGGTATGTAATGATGTATATTTTGGCCAGACCGGAGAAACTGTAACTGAGAGATGCAATTGGCACCGTCACTCAGTAAGCAGGGATGACCATAAAGATTCGATCGCAAAACACTGTCATGAAAACGATCACCCTGTATACCTCAAAAATCCTGTTTTCTTATATCCCTCTGCTGATTATGCTACCCGTAACGTCAATTAATCAATCGTAATTGCTAAAACTAAGAACTTTAATTCGCCCCAGGCAATTTCAAAGACCATCCTACTATCAGCTAAATCATTACGAAAGAGTTTTCAAGAAAGGAAAATATAAAAAGGGTAGTTTAAGGCACTTCTAGCTAACCAGGCCAAGCTCCGACGCTCATCCACCCTTAAGCACATAATCCCCCACCCACAATCGCCATCCACTCTCCCTTCAACGGTCAGTGTCGGTCAGACCAATGTGCTGTTTATGAGGGTACACACCAGACGGTACTCTGTTTGTGTTGTTGGGATTTAGATACATGTTGTGCCACATGTGTTGAAGAAATTACGAGTTATATAAAACTATATGAACTACTGAAGTGCGATTTCACCTTCAAACTGTCACAGGGACAAGCGTGATCAGCATATCAACAGTTAAGGATCGCGATGGAATTCCCACCTGACTGTACCCAGGATTCCCCAACATCCACCAGATTTCTTAGTAAGTACCGCCGTGCCTACCTCTCTACCAACACTAAGATGTTACAATACAATTTCTTTCAAGAATGCTTTAGGAACAAGATGATACCACGAAACCTAAGCCTAGGTGCCCTCCATAAGAAGAAACAAACTTTGTTTGGCAGAGTACAGTATGAGATCCTTCCTTCTACAGCACATACACAATGCAAAAACTGACTCCGACCAGCCTTTCTGCACCCTCAAAAATGCTAGAAGAGAACTATTCTCCATCTAAGATGACCCTGTCGTTGCTGCTAACCGTATGAGTGAAGCAAAAAGACGAGCGGAAAACCAGATCATCAAAAAAGAGAACCATCTAGAATGGAAAATAGACAAGATATTTTACAACAGTTAATCTGCGAAATCATCAAAACCAGATAAGAACATCATCAATCTTTCGTCCTGTTCTTTAACCCAGGATGAAAAACTTTCTCTGGGATTTGGACTCTCTTTCTCTTTCAGATCCACTGATACTTCTAATGCGAAACAGTTAGTGTCTATCGTGAAATTCACTAATAACGCCAACCAAAAATTTGATTTCATATCTGATTCAATTTTAAGATTGCCAGTGAAAGTATTTCTAAGTGTAGTGACATGCCACATAGATTCCAGATAGCCATTGCAAATCTCAAGAAAATGAAGATTTTTACATAGAAAAATTAGATAAGAATAGCCAGTTCGTGATTTCGAAGACAGTGGACTATAGCTGGAAACTTCAGGATCTTTTAAATGACACTGAAACATATGAAATATCAACATCCAATTTCCTTGATAATGTAATAAAGACCTTCAACTTTTGACTCAACCAATTGTTAGAAAGCATCCTGTAGTCATTAACGATGGTTAATCCCTCTTTTCCTTATATATATGGTCCACTTAAAAATCACAAAGATGGATGTCCCTGGTTATAGATTATCTGAATGGTTAGCAAAACACCTTAGCAAATTCGAGGAAATATATCTCCATCGCATGTTATCAATAGCTTAGATTTTGTTAACAAAGTCAGGAACATTAATTTGCGCAATCATAAACTCATTAATTTGGATGTAAATTCCCTTTTCACTAAAGTCCCCATCGATGAAACCATCCCATACCTAAGAACAAAATTCCCTGATTTCAGTGTGGCCTTGCCTATGTCCATGAAATTTTCAGTGATTTAATAGAGCTTTGTGTTTCCAATAATGTTTTCCATGATGATGAAGGGAATATTCATAGAGAGACATTTGGCCTCGCCGTGGGAAATCCAGTTTGTCCTATTTTCAATAACGTATTCATGGAATACTTTGAGACTGAAATTCTAACTTCAGTCAATAATCATCGAAGAGTATGGTTTAGATATATTGATTAAGTGTGGTCCTTATTGCCATCTTTCCAAGATTGCGATGTTTTATATAATGAAATAAGTAACATCTACCCCACCATCAAATTCACGATTGAGAGAGAAAAAGAACGCAAACTGCCGTTTGTTGATGTGGTGAAAACTAAGGAATCTTATCATTTGTCCTTTAAGATGTAGAGGAAGGCTGCCTACTCTGAGAGTACATGATCCTTATGTAGAAATGTCTGTAGTGATGTCAATGCTTTTAAGAGCACTAAGGATATGTGATCCCATAAGCCTGGTAGACGTATGTAGTCAAATAAGACGTATCTTTAGGAGTTATGTTATCTCAAATGGTTTGTGAAAGAGGCTTACTGGAAAGCTAGGAAGACATTTTATGCATCTAGTAACAAAAAAGTGACAAATGATGATAGGTCTAAATGTTCAGTGTCGCCCTATTCTCCCAGCTTAGCTAATGTAAATCAGGTACTTAAAGACATGTTTTTAATTTTGCCTTCCAGTACAATAGCACTATTAGTAACACCTTAATTAAAATCAGGCCAAATTATCTAACAATTGGGAGTGTTTATGCCAGCAAAGATAAGGCATGTAAAGAAATATACATTATCCAGACCGAAAAAATGTAACTGAGAGATGTTATTGGCACCGTCACTCAGTACGCAGGGATGACCACAAAAATGCGATCGCTAAACACTGTCCTGATAACTGTCACCTTGTAGATCTTACAAATCCAGTCATTATATACCTCTTTTCTGATTATGTTACCCGTAACATCTTTGGATGTCTTAATTGTTAACACTAAGAACTTTTATTTGCCCCCAGGCAACTATTATCATCCAAATCATTATGAAAGAATTATCAAAAAGGGAATACTTAAGATATAATTAGTCCAAGATACATCTAGCTACCTAGGCAAACCAACCCTCAATAAACCCCCTCCTTAACCACATGGCACGTCCCACTCACCCTTTAACGGTCACTGTCTGTCATGCCAGTGTGTTGTTTGTGAAGGTAGACACCAGACGGTACTTCTGATGTGATGCTGGGATTTAAATAACGTTACTAATTACTAGCATATGATGAGATGGGTTGTCTCAATGAAACATACTGTGCTACATGTATTGAAAAAAATCATATGTTAAATAATACTATATGAACTCCTACTGAACTGTGATTTTGCCTTCATATCTATCATCACGGACTAGTGTGATCAACAAATCTACATTTATAGCGATGGAGTTTCCACCGAACACTACCCAGGACTTCCCAACACTCGCCAGATTTCTTAGTAAGTACCGCCGTGCCTACCTCTCTTTCAGCACCAAGTTTGTTGCCTATGAGGGTAGACATCAGACGGCACTTCTGATGTGATGTTGAGATTGAAATAACTTTATCTATTATTGGCACATGATGAGATGGATTGTCTCAATGAAACATGTTGTACCACATGTATTCAAATATTACATGTTAAGTAAAACTATGAATCTCCTAATGAACTGTGATTTCACCTTTATATCTATCATCCCGGACTAGTGTCATCAACATATTTACAATTAAGATCGCGATGGAGTTCCCACCTAACAATACCCTAGACTTCCTAATATCCTCCATATTTCTTAGTAAATACTGTCGTGCCTACCTCTTAGCACCAAGAAGTTACAACACAAATTCGTACAAGAATGCCTTCTGAACAAAATTATACCACGCACACTAATTTCAGGTGCCCTCCATAAGAAAAAACGAACTCCATTTTGCAAAATAGGGCATGAAGTCTTTCTGCAGCTCGTTCACAATGCAAAAACTGACTCCGACTAGGCTTTCTTCATCCATAGAATTGCTAGAAGAGAACTCTCCTCCGTCCATGATGACCCTGTCGTTGCTGTCATTCGTATGAATGAATGCCTTTTGAACAAAAGAATACCACACGCCCTAATCCCAGGTGCCCTCCATGAGATGAAAAACTCTGTTCGGTAGAGCAGAGCATGAAATCCTGCTGCAGCACATAGACAATACAAAAACTGATTCCGTCCAGGCTTTCTACATCCTCAAAATTGCTAGAAGAGAACTCTCCTTCGTCTATAATGATCCTGTCGTTGCTGTCAAGAGTATGAGTGAAGCAAAAAAACGAGAAAAAAAAAATAGATCATCAGAAATAAGAACCATCTTGAATGGAAAATGGACAAGACCTTTTACAACAGTTTATGGATGAAAGCTTCAACCCCTGATGAGAACACCATCAATCTTTCGTCCTATTCCTTAACTCAGGATCAAAAACTTGCTTTGCTATTTGGACTCCTTTTTCTTTCAAATCCACTGATACTTTTAGTGTGAAACATTTTGTGTCTATTGTGAAATCCACTAATAACGCCAAACAAGAATAAGATTTCGTATCTGGCTCAATTTCAAGTGCTTTGGCCAGTGAAAGTATTTCCAAGTGTAGTGAAATGACATAGATTCATGAGAGCCATTGGAAGCCTCAAGAAAAATGACGATATTCAAATCTCAGAATCTGATAAGACTAGCGAGTTCGTAATTTTCTGTACAGTGGACTATACATATAAAGTCCAGGATATTTTAAATGATAGTGAAACATATGAAAGATTAATCTCCAATACCTTAATGATTAAGTAAAGACCTTCAACTCTAGACTCAACCAATTCTTGAATAAGTACCAGAACATTCTAACACAGTAAGGATAGTTAATCTCTCTCTTACTTATATATACGGTCTCCTTAAAACTCACCAAGATGGTTATCCCCTTAGACCAATCATCTCTTCAGTTAACTCTTCTAGTTATTCATTATCTAAATGATTAGCAAAACACCTAAGCAATGTTCAAGGAATAAAACTCTCCATCGCATGTTATTAGTAGGATATATTTTGTAAACAAATTTAGGAACATTAATCTGTCTGATCATAAACACATTAGTTTTGATTTGAATACCCTCTTCACTAAAGTCCCCATTGATGAAACCATCACATACCTGAGGAGTAGTTTTCCTAATCTCAGTCTTGCCTTGCCCATGCCCATAAAAAGTTTCATTGCATTTATTGAGCTATGGGTTTCAAATAATATTTTCCAGTATAATGAAGGTAATTTGTATACACAGAAATTTATTCGTGCCATGGGAAATCCACTCAGTCCTATTCTCAGTGACTTATTCATGGAATACTTTGAGACTGAAATACTAACTACAGTCAGTTATCATCCAAAAGTCTGGCTAAGATATGTTGATGATGTCTGGTCCTTATGGCCATCTTCCCTAGTTTGTGACTTTTTTTTTTCATGAATTAGATAGCATCCACCCCACCATCAAATTCAAGACTGAACGAAATAAAGAAGGGAAACTGCCGTTTCTTGATATGTTGATGACCAGGGAATATGATAATTTGTCCTTTAAGATTTAAAGGAAGCCAACCAACTCTGAGAGATATACTCATAATTTTTCAGTACATGATTCTTCCGTAAAAATGCTTGTAGTTATGTCTACATTCATCTATCAGTTAAGTGGAACGTATATTTACGCAGTTATGTTACCCTAATAGGTTTGTGAAGAAAGCTTACTGGAAAGCTAGGAAGACATTTTATGCACACAGCAACAAAAATGTTATAAATGAGGATAGGTCTAAATGTGTACTTCTTCCCAATTCTCCCAAAGTAGCTAATCGTAGAAGTGTACTAAAGAACAATGCTTGTAATGATCCCTTCCAGTATAATAACACAATCAGAGAGACCTTAATAAGAAGTAGACCAAATCACTCAACGATTGGGAGTGTTTATGCTGTAAAATGTAAGGCATGTAAAGACATATACATTGGCCAGACCGGAAAAACTGTAACAGAGAGATGGTACTGGCACAACCAATCAGTCCGCAGGGGTGACCACAATAATGCGATCGCTAAACAGTCATGAAAAGGATCACCAAGTAGATCTTAATAACCAAGTCATTCTTTATCCATCTGAAGATTACACAACACGTAATATCATTGAAGCCATCTTGATTGCTAAACCTAAGAACGTTAATTTGTCCCCTGGTAACTTCAAAACCCATCCTATCACTAACCAAATCATTATGAGAGAAGTGACAAAAACGAGAATATAGAAATGTGGGTCTGGACACACCCAGCCACCCAGGGAAACCACCTCCCCCGTCCCCCCGGTCAAACCCTCCTTAATCATTTTCCCCTTTCAGCGGTCAAGGTTCGTCAGGCCATTGTGCTGTCTATAAAGGTAAAGCGAGGACGGTGCCTCTGGTGTGATGTGAGATTTAAACAACTTTATTAAGATCTGGCACCTAATGAGGTGGATTTTCTCCATGAAACATCTTTTACCATATTTATAGATAGACTACAGGTTAGATAGAACTCAGGGAGCTCTTACTGGGGTGCGATTTCACCTTCATATAT
>JAYMFT010294491.1:0-10323 GCA_038088735.1 Panulirus argus | reverse complement strand
GAAACCAATTTGTTGGTCGCGGCTCTGATGGGGAACGGGGAATTCAGGTTCTCTCTCTCCCTCTCTCTCTCTCTCTCTCTCTCTCTCTCTCTCTCTCTCTCTCTATTTTCTGTTTATCTACCTATCAGTCTATCTACTTATCTGTTTACCTATCTATCTATTTATCCATTTATCTATCTATCTAATTATCTGTCTGTCTGTCTGTCTGTCTGTCTGTCAGTCTGTCTATGTATGTATGTATCTATCTATCTATCTATAGAGCTATCATATATATATATATATATATATATATATATATATATATCTAAGGCATTACCGAAGGTCGTGCAACTTCCTGCCAATCAAACACATCAATTGAAATCAACAATTGAAATGACTACCAGCAGCTGATGGGACTCAGCTGACCCCGGGATGCAGCAGCGTCAGAAGAAGGACCCGTGTGTCTGTTGTCAATGGCAGCCTTGCGTTCAAAGGGACACAGCTTCACTCACGGTTGCTGTGAGAACGGAACTTGGTGATGGCGTGTGTGTGTGTTAGTCTGTGGTGACCTAATATAAGCCATAATGAAAGCACGTTTTCTTTACTAAGTTCGTCTGGCCTATAACACACACATACACACACACGTCTGGCCTGAAACACACACACACACTCACACACACACACACACACACACACACCTGGCATAGCCTATGCCAGGTATGTGTGTGTGTGTACACATAGGAGTAAAGACATGGTACATTGTATACACACACAAAGGAAATATGTCCCTCTTGTCCCTCCTGCAGTAAGACAAATATAACCGCTGTCAGCCAGCCTAAAGAGACGTTCTTCCCACTGACTCAAGAGGCAACAGCTTTAACAGTCTCTTTCGGGTGCGCTCAGAACGACATAATGAGTCATTAACAAGCTTGACGACAGTCGTGGGTAGTTAAACTCTCCATGTAGCCAATAGCGAGGTCAAAAGGAAGGGAGTAAATCTGTTTTTGACGCAAGTCGAGTGCTTTAGTGGTGTTAGAAACACATGAGAGGAATACCTAATTGCCTTAATCATTGCGGTTACGTGTAACTATTAGATGGGTAATGTTATGACTGCTAATTACCACCTTACTGTCAAATGACCTTGTTACTGGCTGGTGAACGATTTGTCGCATAGAAACCGAGACCTGTTACGGCGTAGGTTTATTTAAATGTCGCATCACTACGATGTAGCTTCTGGCAACTTGGGAGTGAACCGTTGTAATGTCTGTTTCTTTCCTTACGCCGCTAAACTTTAGAGCTCTATACCTTCTCAGGATCTTCATGACCAAGACCTTCATGTTCTCCACTTCCTCAAAGACTCATAGATAATTATTCTTTCTTTTTCTGTTTCTTTAGTCTTATTTCTACATCCAAGGCCCGGGCTTGAGAGAGAGAGAGACTCTCGTCCGTGACTGGAGCAATGGACGTGAGAGGATAGAAAAAAGATAAGAAAGCTCGGGGGAGCAACACGCTTCAGGGGTAGTAAACCCTCCCTTGGCCACGAGACGATGCTGCAGAACCGTACCGTCTTGCTCTTAGAGGTCGTGTCGCCGTGCTTATGGCTCGTCCCCCGTGTCGTTCTCAAGAGTCATACCGTCGTGCAGATGGCCTTCCCTGAGCAACCCCGCCAGCACACGCCCGACTCGTGTCTTGGACCCGGCGTGTGGACACGAGTGTGAAACTCGACGACAGGAACTTTTATGGAGACGGACTAAGGCAAAACTCCTTTGCCTCACGCGATCCCAAAGCTTCCGTCTTGATGCTGGGGAGCCAAGGTCGACGAGACGAGGCAGACGGCGACGCTGTCTCAGAAAAGAGGGAAATATGTGTGCTGACTTAAAATGTTCTGAGAAGCAGTCATGTTTGTTTACGGGAGACTTAACACGATGGTACTTACGAGGTCACATGGCCAGGCCCCGGAGGAGTGGGGATTCAGCAATAGGGAAGATACATCTTGACTACAAAATCCGGGATTTGATTAACCGGAGTGCTCACATACCCGGAATTTCCTGTACTTCCAAAGGATGATATCCTACTGCTGTAATAACCGGTATCCATATGTTTGTCTGGCATGATTCGCCCTGGTGCCAGCGCGCGTTGGATGATGATCTTGCTCGAGCACTTGTTTTCCACTTGTACCTGTTCGGGTCGTTGGCTCGTTACGTGTTAAGAGTGGGACCGTAAAGCGGGAAAAAGAGAGGCAATGGTCGTAAGTGAGCGTGAGTGTGGTGTGTGAGAGAGTGGTTTCCAATGTCCATAGGAGAGGTGAGTTCTTTCTTTTGTTTTTCATAGTTATGCCAACACTCGTTCATCACACCTGAGGGTAGAGTCAGTGTGTGAGGGCCTCACGGTGCTGTCAGTGCTAGCGTTGTTATATTTTCTGTTCCCAGGAGTTTCGTAGCGAAACAGATCATTCAAGTCCCTCCCCTGTTATTATTGTTTTGCAGTATAATTTCGTCATATATTTTCTATATCATTTCTGAATTACACTTTTGTTATGAAACGTATTTGTGTCTTTCCTTTTTATTTTTTTTTCGTGAGAAATTCTTACGTTTATTCCCGTTTATGCGTAATTTTACGACACCTTAATCTTGTACGATGTATTTTGCTGGGAATCAGGACTAACATACTGTTTGATATACCTGTCAGCCGGTATTGCCAAGAGTCGTGTGCAATGCCCGTAAATCAGAAACACAAAAGACCATTATCAACGATTTAATATAAAACGAATTACCACACGTTTAAGAAAAATGGCAATATATATATATCCTCCATATGATTGTCATCTAGCAGGAAATAAGCTTCAGGATTCTTTGCGTGTGAAGGACTTGGGAGTCGACATCGTCTCTAACCTGTCGCCATTGTCCAGTCTTAGAGGAATACTAAAGGAGACAAAACGTCTGTTGGCAAACATCAGAATAGCCTTCGAGTATATGAATAAGGAAATAATTATCGAGCTCTTCATATGCTACATAAAACCATTCCTAGAATATAACTCAGCGACCGCACCTAAAAAAGCACAAAGAGCTAATAGAGAGAATCCAGAGGAGGGTAACAAAGACAGCACCAGAAGTAATAGAGCTGAGTTACAAAGGGGAAGCTGGAGGCTTTGAATTTGCCCGCCTTGGAATAGAGAAGAGTGAGGGGTGACCTGATCACAACCTTTTATGTTTTTGAAACAGATCGGTGATGTCGTCAGGGAACCCTTCTTCGAGAGATATAGGGACAGAGCAACTAGGGGACATAACATGAAATTAAGCAAGGAACTAGTTGAAAGACATTGAAAGAAGTCCTCCTATAGTCTAAGAATAGGTGGGTGAATAGAACAGAATGGCTGAGGACATGGTTAATGCGGAATTTGAGAGGTTGTATGACAGTAAGAAATATTCAAGAGACTCGGGCCCCACGAGTGCAAAACATCTTCACCGTCCAGTACAAATAGTTGATCACACAACGCGGGACATGCGACAGGAGTGGAGAGAGACCCCTTGGTCTTTGAGGCCCCCCCACCCCCCTCCCACGACTGTGCTTTTGAAGGAAGCTGCTCTGGGAGGGCTTGGTCTCTGAGTTCCCACAGTTGTGGTCTTTGAGCTCCCGCGGCTGAGCCCTCGACTCGCTCTTGGAGCTGCCAACCCCTTGTCTTTGAGCACTTACGACTGAGCACTGGAGCTGTGCCCCGCCTCCTACCAGCGGGTCTGGCCTCTTGGGTCGCATGACTTTAAGAAACCATAGAGAGAGAAAATGTGTCCACGATGCATTTTGCACTGCAACTGCTCTTGCGAGGGAAGGACAATGTCCCTCTTGCAACAGAAGCGTTAAGTTCATTTCCATATCTCCCTGGGTACGGCAGCCAGACCGTGAATATCTCTTTTGTTTTCGAATCCCTGCCCGAGACGTTCTGAAGAAGCCATTGGCGACAATCGCTCCAGACGATCTGACGAAGCGAACCAAGTATCTCTTCTCTCTTTCCAGAAATTTGAGAATGAGTGTTTCAGTGATTTATATAATGCAAAATTGTGCGCAGATTCGCTTTTCTAAGATTGAATCGTGTTAATCAACTACTTAGAACACAACTGTTCATGAACTTCCCTTCTGAGAGTTATATGCATTTCAATTTGCATAACGAATGAATGCCTTGATTGCCTGGCCATGACGAATCACAAAATTGGATACATGCAAGGCTTACGAGAGGTCAAGGTTCAGTAAAAGATTTCCCCTTTAACCTCTGACCCACAAATTATAAACTCTCAGCACCTCCGAAAGAAATGTCACCATAGATATCACAGTATAATCTTGATGTACCCAGACAAGCATTCACTGTAATGATATTCTTCCTATATTACTTACCAAGGCTCCCCTGTTCCTGGGAGCTTACAAGTTAGTTGGTATGAAAAATATATCCTCATATCACCATAATAAGTAGGGAAGTAATCAAACTGTTGTAATTGTCTCGTACTCCTCTCTGAGAGTGTCGACGGGTGAGTGTGGATGAGTACAGTACTGGCCACTATCCTAAGGAACGTGTTATACCACCTCGAGTTTAGGTCCCACCATCCCAACCCCACCTGTGTTGGCAGTCTCACATGACATACAGTTCTCAAGGGAAGCAAACCCTGCATTTTTTTTTTTCGTAATTGCAACTGAAGTAAAACATGAAATGAGACGGTAGATTTATTCTTCTTTGTAGCTCTCTTAGTGCCTTTAAAGGCAGGGTAAGGGCCGGGAATGTGCCATAGTACACTGGCACAGTTACCGCTGCGAGGCCTTTAGACTTGGTACCCAGTCTCTTGAGGTGCCACTCGACCCACATGAGTCTGAACAGAACCTTATCATCTCGAACTGTTTGGATATGGTAAATGATATCATATTCTAACACTGAAACAACTCTGACTGTGTTCCTTGTATTACTAGATTCTAACCACTTCATCTCCCTTACGGTCTATTTGGGAAACTAAGAAAACATATTTCCGGTTGGGTGTGTTTTCAATATTTGGGATGTGATCTTTTGGTGAATTAACAGCCAAAGGTATTATATTCTTTTAACATATTTCTTTGAAAGTTTGGTTCTACAAACCAAAAGTTGCTCAGACTTCAGTAAGAAAACGCACACGTTAAGAAAACACAAACGTTAAAAAAACACAAACGTTAAGAAAACACAAACGTTAAGAAAACACAAACGTTAAGAAAACACAAACGTTAAGAAAATACAAACGTTATGAAAACACAAACGTTAAGAAAACACAAATGTTAAGAAAAAACAAACGTTAAGAAAGTACAAACGTTAAGAGAACACAAACGTTCATATTTGTACCCTGAAAGAACGTTTCTATTCTTTTCTTTCACTGATGATACTGCAAACGTGGTTAAAATGAGGACTGAGTGGGAACAGGAAATTGGATCCGATAACTCGAGTTTGCTTCGCATGTCTAAATTTGCTCACTAAAGACATCTTCCTTTCCACTGCCACAGAACAAATGGTACGGACCATTGCACTGTGGCACAGAGGTATGTTTATTCTTACAGCTATGTATAATCACAGAGGGTCATATGTCATTCTGTTGCTCAGACGTTCTTTGAAGGAGAGTGACATGGTCTCTGGGGCACATCAAGAAGACCATATGTCTTCGAAGAAAACGGGGAAGAAAATGGAAGTTAATGGCTCATGGACCAACATGGGCTCAAGACCTGAAGACTTCCCAGAACAAAAGCAGCGAGCCTCCTGATCCCCTTAAGAACGATGACGAGGACTTGGAAGACGCACTTGAGGAGGGTGTAAGGTCAAGTCCTCTTTCCAGAAGTCTCAAAATAAAGACATTCTTCTAAGGCCTCGCTCGATGGCTCCATCTGACTGCTTGGAAGGGCCTGGGGTTTTGTTAAGTACAGAAAATCATTTGTTGGAGACTCATCATGCTTGCACGATCCCTTGTTCTGAGACGATTCATCCTCTCTCTTTTGTCTCTTCTCTTGAACTGCTTGAAGTTTTAGACCAAAAATCCTAACCCACAATATTTCTCTTTGAGACAGATGTTCTCAAAGAAATCATTGTCAATGATTGAGGACGGTTATTTCTAGAAGGGTGAATTTGTGATCATTTGACTTCAGCAAGCCAGCAGTTTCTGCCCCAGTTCCCCTCCCTGACGTGGGAAGACACTGTCTTATCTCCTGCCGAGTTACAGTCACAGCCAGAGAGAGAGAGAGAGAGAGAGAGAGAGAGAGAATAATCCCTCGGGACACAAATGCTGCCCACCTGCTTCTCTCTCCTTTCCAAAAAGTTTAGATTGAGAGATGGAAGAAGACTCACAGGACTTCAGTAGATGATTTTCTCTCTCCAGGATTAAATTTTCTTTCATGTATTTATTGACATAGCGTCGGCCAAAGCATGTCCCAGTTGAAGCCAAATTAGATGAAAAGGTAAAAGACTGAGTATGATAATGAAAAGTAATAAGTGATTCCTTTGATGTCTCAATTAATTTTACTGAAGGCTTTATTCAATTCAGACACGAGACTTGAAGCAATACCAATTTTTGCCCGCTTCTCTTAAGACGTTTTCTTTAACAGAAAAATATTTCATTTCCGTTGCTTTCATAGAACTCGCTCTCCTGTAGTGTTGTAGTCCATTCCTCTAAAGTGTATGGATAGATAAAAGTTATAAGTATCTCCACTGTCGTATGCGTTAAGTATACTCATATCATACAGTCTTGTGTATTTGTCTTAAGAATGTACGAGTTCAGGGTGTCCTTACCAATCGGCCTCTTCGATGGCATGAAAGATTTTCTCGAATGATAGTGTTCATATGAACGAAGAGCACCCACATTGATACGACTTGTCACTGAAGTAACTTCTAAATAATGAAGTGGCATTGAACAGCATGTTGGTTCTTCATCATGATAAAAATGGTTTGGGAAATTTTCTAAATTTTGCTGGTTAATTTGTCTTTCGGTGTCACAGACGACGGTACAGAACACTCAAAACGAAAGATGCTTCGGAGCATCTATCAATATTGGTCGCTGAATTGTCGGTCTTCAGTTCGCCGTACGCCAGTCTCCGTTCACGTCGTGTGCTGACGCTGAATATTTCCCCCTCACTATCAGCAGCTCAGGGACAGGTGATGGGGGAGAAGGAGGAGAGGAGGAGGAGACATGATAAGGCTGGTATCTCTGGGGCAGGATACAAGGGTCGACGTCTGAAACGTCTCGCTCGTTGTTCGAATATATCGTCTCGTGTCGGGCCGGGAATTTCTTGGAAAGAAATTTTTTTTTCTGTTATCAGAGAGAGAGGGGGGAGGGAATTTTATTTTTTTCTTCTGTGTGGCTCATATGTGTCTCATATGTGTGTGTGACCTCTGTCTGTGACCCTTGTGACCTCGCGTGACTGAAACTTTTTAAGGGCAAACGATAGGACAGCTCAGAGCCCCATGCTTTGAAGGACACCCCCTAGAAATAAAAGGTATAAGTCTTAAAGTAATTTCTATTATTCGTACTATCAGTATTGTTAAGTATACATCCATCGCAGTTTATACAGACAGTGGAGAATGAAAATGGAAACTGAAGATTTAGATCATCAAAATAAGGGTTTTGTGAATGCGAACTGAGGAAGAGCCTGTGTGACCCGTGTGTCCAGCGATGTGACGCGAGCCTTTGAGAGCGAAGCGTAAGAACGCTTTCTACTCATCTATTTCGTCACATAAGAGGCCCTTACTGCCAAGAGCGTGTGTACCCGTGACGCGGCGTAACACGACCTCGTAACATGCCACTCTCGCTGGCTGTCTCTAGTGCTGGGTTCCCGCCTCCCGGCGTCTTCGTCTTTCCTTGAGCTGGAAACAACTTCTGACATCTCATGGCAGAGGCTGTGGTCCGTGGAAAGTAGTGGAGTCCTCACTCACAGCACTTCCTTCCTTCCGTCCTTCCTTCCCTCCAGACACCTCCTCTGGCTCCCGACACGGGCAGGTCTGCCGCAGCTCCCACCCCGGATGCTGTCGGTCCGGAGTTTAAAGTTTTATAAAGTGACTGCAACTGATGCGACTTCTCTCTTTTAGTCCATTGTAAGTAATTCTCCTTACCCTTTCTTCACATTTTTGACCGTTTTATTCTCAGATTTATCTTTATTTTATTGGGTATTTCAACTTTAATCATAGTCTTATTTTGTTTAGCGTTGTCAAGGGCCACAGAGCTAAGTTCATTTCAGTTTCAGGTGATTCTATTTTAGCTCGGTAAACTTTCCGTGTTTGAAACTCTTTCAAGATCCACCTTCTGGTGTTTTTTCTAGTTTGTTTTCCTTTGATTTTCGTTTTGTTGTAATACGTGTAGACTATTTACAGTTGCAGTAATCTTTCATGTTATTATCGTCCGTCTATCAGGTGACTAGCGTTATATCTGGTTCACAGTCACGGAGGAAAATACTCAGAAAAGCCTGAAGTCTCGAAACTCCGGTTCGCGCCTGTTCAGATCTGTTCCAAGTCCTTTGTCTGTGTTTGTCGAGACAGATGATTCGGTGCTGCTTCGTTTAGGTTTGTCGACCCCTTGTCCCTGACTATCGAAACGAATGGTTCAGTACAGCTTCGTTCTGACATGTCTCTCTCTGTATTTACCTGTCGTAACAGACCGCACATTGCGGCTTCGACCAGGTGTGTCCCTGACTCTGTCTCTACCTGTCGAGGCAAAGGGCTCGCTATAACTTCGACCAGAGGTTTACCTCAGGCTCTGTCTACGCCTGTCGAGACAGAGAGCTCGAATAGTTAAGTACAGCTTCGACCAAACGCGTCCAAGGCACTGTCTCTGATTTTCGAGACGACTGAGGGTTTGGTACAGTATCGACCAGACGAATACCCAGAAATCCTTGTCCTCGTCTGTATAAGGAACCACACCAACGTGGGCTTCCAGTACCACCAACCAGGCTATATATCCCCCTCTGAGTTATGAAGAGTTCGCTATAGAGGGCGTGATATGATCGCTCAGTAACGCCAGAAGGGCATTGTGACAGCGCATCTAGGACGGTCATGAACGCGTGATGGGGCCTTTCTCAACAGCGAGATACAACGCTGGTATATCTCGACTACAAAAGAACCTTTTCACTATACCTCTCCCTGAAGTTTCTAAAGATATATTTGGACAAGTGTGAAGGGAGCAAAGTATCCTCTGATCCTCACACCGCCAGGAAAAGTGTGAAGGATGAGAGAGAGAGAAAAAAAAGGATCTTTTCATGCTGAGGGGAAAAAATATCCTACGCCTGACTTTATTACCTCGCGTGAGGTCAGAGGTCAAAGCGGTGGGCTTGTGTCATACACCAGCCAAATATTTCGTGGTTTAGATTTACTAAACCACAAGAAAACCGTTTCCTTGTGGTTTTTACCTTCGTCTTTTGTATACACTTACTTCTTATATATATATATATATATATATATATATATATATATATATATATACCCAAGGACTTCTTTCTAGAGGCTACTACAGCCCAAGACTGCGCTACTTCCAGCAGCAGGGGAATGTACGTAGGCTCTTTATTTCTGCTCGTGCTCTGACACTAGCTACAATGATAAGAAAAAAACCTTGGTAAGAGACGAGGGAGTTCTTGGAGCAGCCGCGGTTCCCTGGGTGGGATGATGTCACACATCTTTCTCACCACGACCCATGAGTCGTACTCATATTTATGAGAACTTCGCCCCCTCATCCAACCTCATAATTTTTCCCACCTATCACCAGAAATTCGGTTATAAACACTCTGTTCCATAGATTATTATTAAACATGTTCTGTACCTCTGTGTTCTATGGTACCCTGTGGTGGCTTTGTCTAACTTCATTTAGGGATTGTATCTATCGTCTATTACTTTCTATTTCGGTTTTCTCACTGTAATTCGTTCGTGTTAAAAATTACCATCGCGTTTTTCTACAGTTTTCGTCGACCGAAGTCAAGCAAATTAGTCACATTTTTTTTTTTCTGTTTTTACCTCTGTATGTAATTTTTTTTTTTTCCAAAAAAATTTCAATCTTCAGAGCAAAATGTTTATTGTATTTTGAGGCTATAATTTCTGCTGTGATATTTTGCCTTTGTGGCAGACGAGACGAATCACGCACACACACACACACACACACACATTATATATATATATATATATATATATATGTATATTACTTCCTATGATGTCGACGTTTACGCAGCTTGGTCAACGTCCGATCGGGGAACTGTTTACAGGGGAAACGATTTACATCACTTACAAATATAGAGCTGGATGGGAACCAGGTGAGCTGTTTCACAGGCCCCGAGATGGTGCAACCCTCCATCTCTCTCTCTCTCTCTCTCTCTCTC
>JAYMFT010294480.1:0-10323 GCA_038088735.1 Panulirus argus | reverse complement strand
ATTCCATCACTGCCTCCCTGAAAACATCCCATTCCTCAGCCACTCCCCTCATTTCACTTGCTCTCACCTTTTGCCATATATATATATATATATATATATATATCGCTGGGGAGAGGGGAGAAAGAATACATCACACGTATTCCCTGCATGTTGTAAAAGGCGACCAAAAGGGGTAGGAGTGGGGGGGGTGGCTGGAAATCCTCCCCTCCTGGTTTTACTTTTCCAAAAGAAGAAACAGAGAATGTGGCCAAGTGAGGATTTTCCTTGTAGGGGTCAGTCCTGTGTTCATAACACTACCTCGCCAATGTTGGAAATGGTGAATATACATGAAAAAGATAATGATTATAATTATAATAATGATTTTTCTCATATTTGATAGTGATTTTTTTTTATGCAAAATCACAGTACCATCAGAACAACCAAGCAGTGGCCTTATTGAGACACATCTCTTAACTAGTTTTTGTATGTAATGATACCAGAACTTACCATCCATAGTCAATCTCCACAAATTTTTCAATGACTATGGTCTTGACTACATCATATGTTCTAGTTTAGCCCATCATCATCACATTACCACCCTGTATACCATGTCAGTCCAATTCTTTCTGTCATATACCATATCAATACAGTTCTTTCTATCGCATGCAGGCTTGTCACTCTTACCCTTCAATACCCCAAGCCTCCTTCACTTCATCATTGCATCTCATTTATCTCTTTCTCCTACTTCCTCTCTCCACATCTAACATGTAGATAATTTTTCTTTACTTAATCTTTATCCTTTTTTTCCTCTCAATATGTACAAGACATTTCAGCACAGCTTGGTTGGGTATCTCAATCAGACTGCATTTACTACCACATTTTACTTTTGCCCTGTTATTCCTTATATGAATAATCCACTTCACACCACATGTCTTCCTCGGGCATTTTATTTTAAACATATCACTCTTTTCCTTTCTTTTGCATTCAAGCCCAAGAATCACAGGTCTGCAACTCTGGTTGGTCTTCTTTGCCATCATACATACCCATCTTTGTCCTATCAACACTGACCTCTCGTTTTACATGCTCCTTAATGCATCTAAGATGTTAATCCCTATAAGAACAGAAGCAGGAGCCACTTGATGATTTTATTCAAATGCTACCATGTAAAGATGGGAAAGAGTGAGCAGATATAAAAAAGAATGATGATATTGATGATAATGATAGTTGTGTTGTAAAAAATAATAATGATAGTCTGTGGAAACTCCCTCAAGAAGATGACCACGGCAAAAGTCTTCATAACTTTTAAACTCCATTGCTACTTCTTAACAATTAGTGCCTCACCCTTAACAGGCCACTGGCAGAGGGCAACTTTAATGCAGTTTTTTCAGAGGCTCCTGCCCATTGTTCTTATCAAGTGCTTCTACCTAATGTGTCTACATAATATTCCTGCCCTAATGTTACAACGTACTGTTTCTACCTAATGGTTCCAGCTAATGCTCTTACCTTCTACTTCTACCTACTACTTCTACCTAATATTTCCACCTAAAGCTCCTGTCTAACATTCCTACCAACTATCTCTATTTACTGCTCCTACCATTTTGCCAAAAAACAGGTCTAGCACAAAGTGCTCACCACAGGAAAATCTAGGGTTGCTAAGAATGAATTGTGTTAGTTAAGTGTTGTCAACTGTTATTTGTGACAAGGAGAGAGTGTATGTTTGTTGACAGAATACCAGCAGTCCACGTGAGGGTGAGGTAAAAAGAAAAGACAGCTACCTGGGTCAAGGGAGTGTAACTTGATACCCACTGAAGTGTTGGTTTTCTAAGCAGCCATCACTAACCCTCTCAATACCCAGGTGGGTAGCACAGGTAATATACCTCCCTGGTTGATGTCTGCATACCAGCTACTTCCTACATGTTAAAATGCAGCCAGCAGCTGAAAATGTATGTCAGGTTACAAAATGATATAATAGATACTAATAAAGATGAGGGAGGGAATTGACTAAAAACATGACTGCTTAAATTGTATAGCCTTACAGCAGTGTTTTTCACTTTACATTGTTGCAGTTAAAAGGAAAAATTGATCGCCGTGTTTTCAGTAATCTAGCACTAACCAGTCCTCAGTTAAAACAGATACTGAAATCATGCTTGGGCTGCATGTGATAAATAATCTTTTTAAAGATGTGATTGGTGTTATTAGACTCTGCCAGTTCAAGGCATCCTTGGGCAGGAGGAGCCTTAATTAGGAAGGTCCTGGTTAATACTAGGACTCTTTCAAAGAAGTTCATCTTGGGGTGATTATAGATAAAAGAGGGTGATTTCTTTAAATCTTTTATTATTTCTATTTCTTACAGGTATGCTACCTTTTACACGAACTTCCCCGTGTTTTCTCTAGTCCTCGATCAGGATGTGTCCCCAAATATAGCTCTCACATACCCTGAGCTGTATAAAGACCTCACTAAAGGAAGGTCTTTGTCCTACAAAACCTTCTTTATTTGGGTGCTAATCAGTATGTATCAAGGTAGGTAATAGTTATGTCAAAAGTACCTGACTACTACATTCTTGGCCTTAAGAAACTTTTTCAGATACAGGACTCTCCTGACAAGTTTTATTTTCTCTTAAAGCCAAAATATACAGAAAGATATGCTGAATATATTTATCATTTGTGTTTGTACATCTGTTGATATATATTTTCTTTCCAGTTTTCCACTTTCTCTTCTGTTCTTTTTCATATTTATACTGGTTAACTGTCATATATCTCCTTTTATATCCCAGGTCTCTAAACTATCTTAACATAATGTATCTTGTTCCTATTTCTGAATCTCCCTTATAAAGTTTTTTCATTGTACCTCACTCATGTTTTTGTCAGTTTGACCCTGCATTGGTCTCTCTCAGACACATATCCATCAACATTTTGCTCATTACCCTTTTTTAAAGAGTTACCCATGTTTGCATTTTAAGTGTATTTTCTGGATCATTTCACTTGCATTACATAGTGTTTCTCATTTGATTCCAGCCATGTTCATGTTTTTTATTTCATCCTGCTAATTTATTTCAATGCTAAACATGAGGAAAATCAAAAGAAGATGAGGATAATGACCAATGCTTCAGGCAATTGACAAGATTTTCAAGTTGTCTCATCAGCAATAAAGAATCGTTATTTCTTTATATCTTCTTTCTTATGACTTCTTGCTGACTGTACTTTTTATAAAGAAAATATTTTGATCTGTGGTGTTTCCCTTTTCTTACAAGATTCACTATTTTAAGGAAAAACGAAATAGCTTCACCTAAAGTTTTGTAAAAACTCTTTTCAGCAGATCAGCCTTATTTGAAACCCAAATAACTTTTAATTTCTAAATGTTGGAACAGAAGAATCCAAGCAAGGAGTGCTCCATCTATAGATAGAGCACTCCTTGCTTGGCTCATTTTCATCAAAGGTTCAGAACAGGGTGAATGTAACCAAGATGAAAAAAATAGGTAGTATGTTTAGGATGTTGTATCTCTGACAAAAACAAACCCAAAGGAGATAGGGAAAGAATGGATTGGAAATGTCTTAAGGGTAAAGTCAGGTGTTTGTGTAATGGTAAAAGCTAAGTAAGAGTAGCACTGCTGCTGAAGGTGGAGAGAACCTCAAACTGATTTGGATAAGGATAAAAGGGGATTATGAGAAGTGGTTGGTAACTGGGTAGTAGATAGGTAGTAGTTGGTAGGCAGTCACCAATCAGGGAGGTATATTACTACCCACCTAGTTAATGGGAGTGTTAGTGACAGCTGCGTAGTGAGCCAGCACTTTAATGGTTGTCAAGTTGCGCTCCTCTGACCCAGGTAGCTGTCTTTTCTTTTTGCCTCACCCACATGTGGATTGCTGGAATTCTGGCCACAAACATATAATTCTCCTTGTCACACATATCACTTGACAACACTTAACTTACACAACTAACTTACACGACTCATTCTACATAATGCTAGATTTTTCATGTGATGAGCACTAAGCGCTAGCCCTGCCTTATAGCAGAATGATAGGAGGAATAGATAGAGGTAGTAGGCTGGAATATTAGGTAGGAACTTTAGGTAAAAGTAGTAGGTAGGAATGTTAAGTTGGAGCATTAGGTAAAAGTAATAGGTTGGAACATTAGGTAGACACATTAGGTAGAAGTAGTTGCTAGGAACATTAGATGTAAACCTCTGAAAATACTATGCAAGAGTTGCCCTCTGCCAGTGGCCTGTTTAGAGTTAGGCACTAAAGGCTAAAAAGTGACATTATAGTTCTCCAGTTATGGAGATACTTTTGCTGTGGCCACTCCCTTGTGGGAGTTCCTGAAGGGAACAGGCATCAGAGACCTAGATAGATAAGTAGATATGCAATAAGTAGTGCTTATGCTCCTGAAAAGGAGAAGAGTAAGGAAGAGATGGGATTATTTTGGTAGGAGCTGAGTGAGTGTGTCAGCAGTTTTGATGCACAGGATCGAGTAT
Organism: Panulirus argus; assembly: GCA_038088735.1. Classification (NCBI taxonomy): domain Eukaryota; kingdom Metazoa; phylum Arthropoda; class Malacostraca; order Decapoda; family Palinuridae; genus Panulirus; species Panulirus argus. Next base: position 5,872 of record JAYMFT010294480.1, on the reverse strand, counting down.
TACTGATGGGTAATTTCAGTGCAAGAGTGGCAAATGTGGCAGTTGATAGTATAATTGGGGTACAATGAGAATTAAGTAAGGTAAATAGAAATGGTGAATAGCTTGTGGAGTCGTAGAATAAAAAAGAATTGGTGAGTGGGAATACCTGGTTTTGAGAGAACCTACATAAGTATACATAAGTGGTATGAAAGATAAGGGGGCATTATTGGATCATGGACTAATAGAAAGGCATGCAGTGGCGAGACTTGTGGATGTGAATGTGTTGAGAGGAGCAGCTGGTGGGATGTTTGATCATTGCTTGAAGGAAGTGAAGGCGAAGGTTTGTAAAGTCTTTAGGAAAGGATGGGAAGAGGTTTGTGAAATTGTGTGAACTTGGAAAAGTGTCTCGTGAAAAGAGATACCAAGAGGGATTGAGTGTAGAATGATAAATGATGAGAGCCAATGAAGCTAGGGGAGTGGATGGGAAATAGGTGTTTAGAAAAGTGCTGCTTTCATGTGCAAGAGAAAAGTGTGAGGCATGTACAAAGGGGCAGGTGGGTGGTTAAGAAAGAGGAATGAGTGGTGAGATAAGAAATTTAAGTTGTTAGGAAAACAGAGAAGAGAGGTGTTTGAGTATTATTTGCTGAGAAGGAGTGCATATGACAAGGAGATGCACAAGGAAAGTGGTACAAGGTCAAGAGAAAGGTGCAAGGGCTGGTGAAGATGTGCAGATGAGAGTTAGGGTAAGTAAGTAACAGCAAACTTCAGGGAAAGTAAGAAAATGTTTTAGCAGGATGTTAGTAGTGTGAGAAAACAAGAGAATGAATCGGAACATCGCTGATGGGGGCAAATGAGGAGGAGATAAAAAGCAGGAATGAGGTGAAGATGAGATGGGAGTAAGTATTTTTGAGTTGTTAACTGTGTTTGATGAATGGATGGTAGATGTGGGATGTGTTTATGATGTGGAGAAATGCAAAGAGAGAGAGTTATGGAAAGTGGTATGGTGTTAAGAGAAGAGGGAGTGAAAATATTGCATAAGATGAAGAGCAGCAGAGTGTATTTCAGTTTCTAAAAGGAAACAGAAGAAGGAAACAGAGAGGGAGTGGTCATCCTCCTTGAAGGCCCAGACTAGGGTGTCTGAATGTGTGTGATGTAACCAAGAAGAGAAGAGAGGAGAGACAAGTTGTATGTTTGAGGAAAGAAACCTTGATTCACTGGCTTGGATTAAAACAAGGCTCAAGGGTAAAGGGGAAGAATGGTTTTTAAATGTCTTGGGAGTAAAGTCAGGGGTTGGTGAGAGGACAAGAGCTAAGGAAGGACTACCGCTACATCTGGAGCAGGAGTTGTGGGAATGTGTAACAGATTGAAAGAAAGTAGAACTGAAAGTGGTTGGCAAGAGATGGGTGATTATTGGTGCTTATGCACCTGGACAAGAAAAGAAAGATCATGAGGTAAATGTTTTGGGAGCAGCTTAGTAAGTGTGTCAGTAGTTTTGGTGTACGAGACTGGGTATTAGTGATGGGTGGTTTAAGTGCAAAGGTAAGTAATGTGGCAGTTGAGGGTATGAATGGTGTGCATGGGGTATTTAGTGTTATGAATGGAAATGGTGAAAAGCTAATGGAGTTATGTGCTGAAAAAAAAAAAACATTGATTGGGAATACCTTGTTTAAAAAGAGATATACACAAGTGTATGTATGTGAGCAGGAGAGATGGTCACCGGGCATTATTGGATTACATATTGATTGATAAATATGTAAAAGAGAGACTTTTGGATGTAGCTATGCTGAGACTGGCAGCTGGTGGGATGTCTGATCACCATCTTGTGGAGGTGAGGGTGAAGATTTGTAGAGGTTTTCAAAAAAGTGGAAATTGTCGGGAGAAGAGAGTGGTGAGAATAAGTGAACTTGGAAAGGAGACTTGTGTGGAGAAACACCAGGGGGGATTTGGTGTAGAATGGCAAAAGGTAAGAGTAAGTGAAGTAAGGGGAGTGGGTGAGGAATGGGAGGTATTTAGGGAAGCAGTGATGGCATATGCAAGAGATGCATATGGCATGTGAAAGGTGGGAGGTGGGCAGATTAGAAAGGGTAGTGAGTTGTGGGATGAAGAAGCAGAGTTGCTAGTGAAAGAGAAAAGGGAGGCATTTGGGCATTACTTATAGGGAAGGGTTGCAAATGATTGGGAGATGTATAACAAAAAGTGGCAAGAGGTCAAGAGGAAGATGCAGGAGTTGAAAAAGAGGGCAAATGAGAGGTGGGGTCAGCAACTATCAATAAACTTTAGAGACAAGAGAACAAATGGGAACATCAGTGAAGGGGGCAAAAGAGGAAGTGATTACAGGTAGTGATGAAGTGAGGAGAAGATGGAGTGAATATTTCTAAGGACTGTTAAATGTGTTTGATAGTAGAGTAGCAGATACAGGGTAATTTGGTCAGGGTGGTATGTGAAGTGAGAGAGTTATAGAGAGTGGTTTGGTGAAAAGATAAAAGGTGGTAAAAGCTTTGTGTAAGATGAAATGCAACAAGATGGCTGGAGTGGATGGTATTGCAGTTGAATTTATTAAGAAAGGGGTGACTGTGTTGGTGATTGGTGGGTGTTTTCATTGTATGTATGAATCATTGTGACATGCCTGAGGATTGGCAGAAAGCATGTAAAGTACCATTGTATAAAGGCAAGGGGGGTAAAGGTGAGTGTTCAGACTACAGAGGTATATGTTTATTGAGTATTTCCTGGTAAGTTGTATTGGAGGGTATTGATTGAGAGGATGATGGTATGTACAGAACATTAAATTAGGGATGAGCAGTGTGATTTTAGAAGTGGTAGAGGAAGTGTGGATCAGGTGTTTGCTTAAAGAATGTGTGAGAAATTCTTAGAAAAACATGGATTTGTATGTGGCATTTATGGATCTGGGGAAAGCATATGTCAGGGTTGATAGAGATGCTTTGTGGAAGGTGTTAAGAATGTATGGTGTGGGAGGAAAGCTGCAAGAAGCAGTGAGAAGTTTTTATCTAGAGTATAAGGCTTGTGCAAGAGTAGGAAGAGAGGAGAGTGAATAGTTCCAAGTGAAGGTTGGTCTGCGGCAGGAGTGTGTGATGTCACCATGGTTGGGGTGGTGAGGGAGGCAAATGCAAAAGTATTGGAGAGAGGGGCAAGTATGCAGTCAGTAGGGGATGAGAGGGTCTGGAAAGTTATTCAGTTGTTGTTTGCTGATGATACAGCACTGTTTGCAGATTTGAGTGAGAAACTGCAGAAATTGGTGACTGCGTTTGGAAGAGTGTGTGAAAGGATACTGTTGAGTGTGAATGTGAATATAAGGAAGTTATTAGGATCAGCACGGTTGAGGGACAGATTACATGAGTTTACATGTGTTTACATGAGAAAGACAGATGACAGTAGGCCTTATTGGCCCACTTCTGGGTTGTCTGGTAAGAAAAGATTAGTTGGGGTGTGAGTTTGAATGGAGAAAAATTGGAAGAAGTGAAGTGTTTTAGATATCTAGGAGTGGACATGGCAGCCAGTGGAACCATGAAAGGGGAAGTGTGTCATAGGGTGGGGGAGGTAGCAAATGTTCTGGGAGTACTGAAGAATGTTTGGAAAGAGAGAGCATTATCTGGGAGGGCAAAAATTGGTATGGTTGAAGGAATAATAGTCCCAGCAGTATTAAGAGGATGCAAGGCATGGGCTGTAGATAAGGCTGTGTGGAGGAGGGTGGATGTGTTAGAAATGAAATGTTTGAGGACAATATGTAGTGTGAGGTGGTTTGATGGAGTAAGTAATGAAAGGGTAAGAGAGATGTGTGGTAATAGAAAGAGTGTGGTTGAGAAGTAGAAGAGGGTGTGTTGAAATGGTCTGGACATATGGAGGGAATGAGTGGGGAAAGTTTGACCAAGAAAAATATTTGTATATGTTGGTAGCAGTTCTTGTACACGTATTCTGTCAAAATGACCAGACAGCCGGTCTCATATTAGATTCCTTCTGAATTTCTGAAGTATTCTAACAGTTTGTTTTTATGTGGGTGGAGTGGCAGATCATATTTTTCAGTCCTAAAAGATGCAAACATTTATTTAGCTCAAGTCAAGCAATTAAGAACTGATTCTTTTCTCAATAGGTGGTGTATTGATGTATGGTGCAATGCTGTTGTTTGAAGATGAGTTGATTCACGTTGTAAGTATCAGCTTTACTTCACTGATCCTAACGGAGCTGCTCATGGTGGGTCTTACAGTGCGGACGTGGCATCCTCTCATGATTGTTGCACAGTTTCTCTCACTTGGCTTTTATGCCTTGTCTGTCATCTTCATGCATTACTTTGGTAAGTTTATGAGTGATATTCTTTACTGTGAGAAAATGTATACTCCTAGTGCAAAAATAAAAACTGTAAGACATGGAACAAATAGAGGTAGCCTTGCCTTTTCACAAAGCTCCGTGTTATCTATCTGGTTTTATTTAATTAATATGCCATCTTCCATAAGCAAAAAGAAAGGCATTTGCTTTGTCTCATCCCTGTTTCTCACTTTGCATGATTCAAAACAGATGCCCATGTTTATATTTCTCTCGGCCACACAGCCACATCATCCCTGTTTCTCACTTTGCATGATTCAAAACAGATGCCCATGTTTATATTTCTCTCGGCCACACAGCCACTCATTCAGACTTTCCACTTTACCCATGGTCTCTTTTTTCCTCACCTTCCTTTCATTTCACTCTTTTATGCCTTCAGGATCCCTCTCTGTATGCCCAAACCATCTCTGAATTTTATTCATAACTTTTGCCGCCACTCTCTTTGTTCCCTACGTAATTCTAATATTTTTCTTTTTATATTTAATCTTTTCTTTCTGATAAGTATTATGAAATATATATTCACAGATTGTATTGACATTCTACCACTCCAGATCAGTGTTTCAGTCTTTTGCCATATATGAAGCTAGACTGTACCCCCCAGAACTTCATCACATCTGAGAAATCTCAACTTTGCCTCCAGAGGCTGTCAGCAGCTACCCTTTCCTTCCTTACCCAGTCAAATATATTACTATAAATTCCTTCATTGTAAGGAGGTCACTCCCTAGATACTTGGAAATTTGAGTACTTTCCATATTGTTAGTATGAAAACAGATCTACTCTCTGAACTCCTTTTTCCAAGGTGACCATCATGCCTCTTTTGGTTTTTATTTTCAGTTTATCTCGCACAAAGCTTTTCAGTTTCCCACATAGCAGTTTGCAGCTCCTTTGAGCTACTCACCCATTCCACCATGTTTCCTTACTCATTTGCATCTCTTCATGAATTCCTTTATAAACTCTGAATGTATCACCTTATTCAATATGTATTCAAACTTTTATGTAGACATATCCTGTCAGCCTGGTCTTAGGCTCATGAATATTAGAAGTACACTGCCAATATTTTCTCCACAATATTTCCCATCCCACCCAAAACACTCCATAAGTAACCCCTAAGTAGATTGGTTATTTAGAATTGTCTGTCATGGCAACAGCACAGGTAGTTAGTAGCAGATTTTCTTATAAAGATATTTATAACTGTATAAAGTAAAATACTTGAAAAAGAACTTTAAAAAGGGTTGATAGGGATGTAAGAATACTTCCCCTGTATCCCCTGCTTGTCGTAGAAAGTGACTAAAAGGGGTGGGAACGGAGGGCTGGAAACTGTCCCCTTGTATTTTTTTATTTCTGAAAAGGGAAACAGAAGAAGGAGCCAGGCAGGGAGTGCTCATCCTCCTCGAAGGCTCAGTTTGGGGTGTCTAAATGTGTGTGGAGAGATAGGTAGTATGTTTGAGGAAAGAAACCTGGATGTTCTGGCTCTGAGTGAGATGAAGCTCAAGGGAAAAGGGGAAGAATGGTTTGGAAACGTCTTGGGAGTGAAGTCAGGAGTTGCTGAGAGGACAAG